>RCUC01163954.1:0-99825 GCA_003697995.1 Taxidea taxus jeffersonii
ATTTTATTTATTTATTTGATTGAGAGAGAGAGAGAGGAAGAGGGGAAGCACGAGCAGGGGGAGGAGCAGAGGGAGAGGGAGAATCAGACTTCCCAGATGAGCAGAGAGCCAAACCCGTGGGGCTGAAACCCAGGACCTCGGGGTCGTGATCTGGCCTGAAGGCTGATGTTTAACTGGCTGAGCCACCCAGGCGCCCCACTTTCTCTTATTTTTTAAAAGAAAACTTTAAATCAACATGTCTATACATTTCATTTTTTGTTTATGTTTCTTAGGTACTGGTAACAATGGGTAGTCATAATAGATTACAGCAGTAAGAAAATGTTACATTTTACATTTAGAGGGCATTTTCATATCTATTGTCTCATTTGGAGAGTTACTACCAATCCAGACGTTTATCCTTCTTGCAAAGGGTCTTCTACAAAGTCACAGAGGTGATTTATGGAAGACCCAAAATTCAAGCCCAGGTCTCTGATTACCGGTCGACCATTCTCCCCACCGCTGGGCCACACCACCTGTGCCAACAGCAGAAGTATCCATTACACTGGCTGGGATGAAAAACAGCAGTCCTCCAGGTGGATGAGAACCCTGTGAACCGACACATCTCAGTCACTCCTGGCGGGAGCCTAAATTGATAGGCATCCTTTAGAAAAAGCAGTTTGGCAAAATGTATTAAGAAACAACACTAGGGGTGCCTGGGTGGCTCAGTCATTAAGCAGCTGTCTTCAGCTCAGGTCATGATTCCTGGGTCCTGGGATCGAGCCCCGCATCAGCCTGCTTCTCCCTTTCCCACTCCCCCTGCTTGTGTTCCCTCTCTCGCTGTGTCTCACTCTCTGTCAAATAAATAAATAAAATCTTAAAACACGCACACACACACACACAAACTTAACACTATTCCTATACTTTGGCCCAATAATTTTATTTCTAGGACTCTATCGTAAGTAATTACTGAGAGTTGTGGCCAACGACTTCCAGAGAAATGAGTTTACTGGAATGCTACTTCTAATAGCCACCAATAGGAGATTAGTTAAGTACATTCCAATGATAGAATATATCAAAGTCATCAAGAATCTCATTTTTGAAGATTATTGCTAACAAATATTGAGAAGATATTTATGATTATATTTATAAGATCAAATGAGAAAAAAAATCAGCCTCCAGATAGTGTAACTGGTAGAGAGAGAAAGAAAAAGAAATACATCAAAATGTTAGCAATGCTTAAGTGTGGGTGATGAGATGACACATAATATTTTTTAAAATTTTATATCCATTTCCCATGTTCCCTAAAGAGAAGATGTAGGAATTTTATACTTAGAAATTATACTTAAAATTTGTAAAATGGTAGAAAAGGTGGATTATACCCTAAAAATAAAGAGTGATGAAGGGATTTAAGATCATCATTTTACCTAGACTGGTCTATAAACTGCAGGGGAAAAACCAAAACCAAACCAACCAACCAACAAACAAAAAAAACCCCTAACAAATAAAAGCTGTGCTAACTTGTTACATTTCCAAGGAGAAAAGTAAGAATTCCTAAAATGAAAACCACAATTGCAGTGGAGCGTGTGGCAAATGTTTAAAGCTAGAAAAGTCTGGCGGGAGCTAGTTGACTCACTTGCCAGGTCTACACAAGCTGTGCTCAGCACGTCCGCGTCTAGGCAGCCTTTCTGCGAGGCGTTCTTCAGCGTCCCTCCGCGCTGTGGACATTTGGCCTCTTCCTGCATTGTGTTTGGCCCTCCTGATACACAGGAACAGACACCAGTGAGCCAGAGAAATCGCAAGCAAAAAAAGCGCAGAGATATTCTGGAACTTTCTAGGTGGGAGAGAGCCGCACAAAAAGGGCGGGAAGAGCAGCCCCGGCGCTCAGGGTTGACACTTTGCTTTTTGAGGAGCCTTCAGTCCTTGGAGGGCTTCCAGTCTGAACTCGCAGAGCTCGCCCACAGGAAAACAAATAGCTGGCGCGCTCCGTGTTTACTCTGCCCTTCTCAAGGTTGCAACATCAGTTTCCCAACTGTGCAAGCTGGTAACGCCGAGGAGACGTTTTGTGAGCTCGGGGCCTTTCCTCCAGTCTCCGTGACCCACGTGTGGCCTCATCCCGGGAAAATCTAGGCAGCAGCCCTGGGGGTGCGAGGGAAGACAGTGGCTGCACTGTGGGCTCTCCGGGAGCAAACAGTGTGGGCGGGAGGGGGGCGGAACCGTGGCCGGAAAACCTGAATTCTCCCAATGAGACCTACCGGGCTGCCTTGGAAAAAATCCTCTTAGGCCACAGGAGCAAAAGCTCCGAGACCTTCTCACTGGGTGAATTTATAGCCGGCTTGCCATGCAAAATACCCAATGGTGTTTTAGTGAAGTAGTGTCCGCGTTGTAATATAGCGAGATCAATTCTGGAAGCCACCTTCTTCAACACCATGGGGATATTTGTGTCCTCACTTTCAACGTTTCCAATTAGCAGAGAAGCTAATGCTGGGAACCACCACATATAATCCAGAAAACAAGTGTCAACGTAACATTATAAAAATTGAATATGTGTCAGAAGGGGATTTAGATTCTTTAGCTTAATATTATTTTTGCTATTAGGTAATGAACGGACATTAATTTACTTGAGCTGTGTGATTAGGTTAATTTACTCCAGGATAATCTTGCATTTTAAAAATTAAAAATGGTAGCCGTATCTTCTCAGTATCAATCGAAGTAGCCGCAGGACCCCAGAAATATAGCCATTTTGTACTCAGTTGTGTTCTTATAGACAGTCAGATCAGCACTAAAAATGATGAATTACCCTGCTCAGATAGATCTTCATGTTTAAATACCTACAAATAACTATCCATTTGTGAACGCTTAAACTTGACCAATTATTTTCCCTATAAGCAAGACACCCTTTTTCCTAAAGAGAAATCTGCAAACAATAGTAGAGCAGTTTAAATCTTATACAGAGGAATGCCACAGCCTGGAAAAACGAAACAGGCTCACACACACCAAAGAAAGCTAACCGGTTTGTCCTTTTTTGACCTTCACAAATATAAATGCTCTATCTAGGGCTCTATAAATTGTTTAAATCCTTTAATGACTCAAATGTGCTGATAATGTCCCTGCACTTGCTGGAACTATGGTTCTGTTAATATTTTGAAAATTACTTTAATTAACCTTATTTCATCTTGGAGTAGTTAGAGAACACTTTTATATATTTTAAGGATGCATTAATTTGTATCATCATTAACCTTGGATTTTGCCCTTGGTAATTCTGGTAATTTGTAAGTTGGGTTGAGCCAGGTGCCAGCGTCTGAGAGCAATACATATTGTGGGTGTTGTCAATAGCTTGAGGAGGCAGGATTCTTCCATTTACAAGGGGCAGAAAAATAACTTAGAAGGGCAGAAGTAAGGGGGTGTGGCTCAGCAGAAAATCCCCAGGGATGGATTTCATGGGGCCAGTGGTGTGGTGAAGGAGGGATTCTTCTGGATGTCCACACCTGAGTTGGGCAGCCACCCCACTCAACCCCAGCTCCTTCTCCTGAGATGAGAGAGGGAGGAACCCATTACAGATGAAGAGGGGAAGGAGGAAAATCAGTGGCTAGGCCCAAACAGTGTCCACCTTAACAGTTTGTCCAATTTATGTTAATTGTTTGTATTTTAATAGTAAGAGCGTGTGCTCTGCCCCTTTCTTTTCTGACACATCCAGAGCAGTCAGTTACTGCCACTGTATGTAACCGAGTTTGGGATTTTTACATCTGTACCCCCAGTTCGTCACAATTCTCAAAAACCCAAGTTTTGACCCTCACTGGCTTTCTAGAAAGCTTAATAGTATCCAATGCAACAAATGCCTACGATGGGCTCTGTGAGGCCTCGGGATGCTGAGGCCAAGTTCTCTGCCCTCAGGGAGTTTATGGAAGGATGGACACTGCAGTCAGCGGAGTAATTGGTGGGCATGCACGTCTTTTCTCCGGAAGTGCCCTGGCAGGCCAGAAGAAGGCGGAATGAGTTTCCGAAGAGGGGGCCCAGCTGTAATTAACAGCTGCAAACAACACACCCCTTCCCTGATTTGGCTAGGAAAGTTCTCCAGTTCCATCTTTCTCTATATTAATATTACCTTCATTTTGAGCACATCGTGTTCAGTGACAGAAAACGATATCACATGAACCACTGAAGATACACTTAATGTCTTAAGCTAAAGTTTTCTAGATGTGAAAATGACACCATTTAAAGAATCAGTGCTTTCAAAGAGTAGAATGTCTTCTACTCATTCTCCTCGTGCCCAACAGTTTTCAAGGTCTTGGTCAGCAGTCAGCCCTACTCTGGGCGGAAGGGGCTTATTGTTCCCTTGTAGACCACAGAGAACACATGAGAGAGTAGGACATGCCAGGCTCCGGCCACTGGAAGATGCCCATCACCCCGACAGTACAACTTACATGTCTCATTGCTGCCATGGTTGAGAAGGGTGCGTGTGTCCATAGCTGCCCAGCAGGGGGAGAAAATGTATTAATATGAAAAGGAAAACTCTTCGGTGGGTAGGAGTTTGGGCCAAGTCTTTCCTGGTCCAGACAACTTTGCTCCTACATAGAAGGATGAGTAGTGGGGGGGTCAGAGGCTACAGTAGGTGGGAACTATAATACTTTCCCAGATCAGGATAAGGTCTTAGCTGTCCCTTGGTTCTATGCCCTTCTTTTACTAATGAGCAGGAAGATGGTGACAAATTCATTATCACAAAACTACACAAGGCCTCAGGGCCCCCGGGGTGGGTGTGTGGAAGTCTTCATAGATGCCATCATCTTTCCTTGCATATCCTGTGTTGAAGGCTAGCTATTTAACAAACAACCCAAGTCACAGTCACTCAACACGACAGACGTTATATCTTGCTTGTGGATCCAATTTAATGTCAGTGTTAGGTGGACAGCTTCCATGTGGTGGTTCAGGGACCCGGTCATCTTTTGTTCTGTGGTTCTTCCTTTCCTGGCAGCCTAGAAGTTACTTGTTGGACTGAGACAGGCAGAGAGGGAGAATGAAAGAAGATGTAGCAGACGGGCAGGCCTGGAAGTGGGGTCCCTCCCTTCTACCCATACTCCCCTGGCTCGAGGCCACTCACAAGACCATACCTTACTGCAAGGGAGCTTGGGATATGTAGTCCAGCTGTGCGCAGAGCAGGGAAACAGACGGATTTGTGAGAGCACACAGCAGTGTCATTTTTAGGCTTTGGGAGGTTTATATTTAATGGCAGAGGACACATGACCTTGGGGGGTGGACAGACTTCGGTTTGGATACTGGTTTTGTGGTCTTGGACACAAGTCTCAGTTTGCTCAGTGGGGGCAATGGGAGTATTCAGTGGGGTCACTGCAAACATTAAATGAAATAAGAGAGGCAACGTGTCTGGGTCACAGTACTCTCACCTTGTTTTTACAAGCCACTGGGATGAGATGGAGCAGGGAAGAGGAGGAGACAGGCAGACTTCTTGTATCCCATTTTGACCAAGCCTGGGTGCCAGAGCTGCCAAGCAGGGCCCAATGAGTCTAGAAAACATGCTCCGTTAGATGCCAAGAGTGGGGGCACTTTCCTCAGTCTCTTGCTGAATCTCCAAATACTGTAATTCATTCTAATCAACATGGGACTTTGAAAGGAAAAAAAAAATCCAGAAAACCACAAGCATCCATTTCATTTGATTAATAAAAATGCAGTCACTTGGCGTGCAGTTCCAGAAAGAGAGCTTTAATCCCTCATGCTCCGTCTGAGACCGTCACATATAGAAAGCAGTGATTTTATTATTTTCTTGTGGAAAAAAAATATATTTCTGGAAAATAGTAACAAGAAAAATGATCTAAACGAAATTGTTCCCTTTCACGTATGAGTTTTGGTCCTCTAAGGCTAAATCGGGCTCACAGGAGTGAAGAGAATCACTTTCTCATCATGGTTAAGACCCTGAGGGATGGGACCAGCGGCTCCTGTCTCATGGTGTGCTCAGGGAGGGCTTCAATAAATATTGCTGGTATTGAATCAGTAAGTGAGTGAAGATAGTTATAGAGGTAATAACAATGAAAAAACAAAACAAAAAAAAAAAACCCCCAAAACCCTTTGCCCAAAACATCAAGATTTTGTGGGGGGGGGAATCCCCTGCGTCTTAGTCATGGATTCTCTGAATGGTTGCTTCTTCAATTGTAAAGCTAACAATAAAACGTGTGCACACACAACACACACACACACACACACACACACACACGCAGGCGCACATTTACCCTCCCCCCCCCAGAGACATTCTACAGAGAGGTAAAACAAAGAAGGTTGATTCTTTCTTTTTTTTAGGGCACTGTCCTTTAAAATAACCTTCCAAGCCCAGCTAGTTAAGATGAGTGGCAATAGCATATTGAAAGTAATAAATAAAATGACATCCGGGGCTCAGGAGGTTAACAGTTTTTTCAAGAAATTATTTTCCTCGAGTCCAAGGGTAAAATGGCGCCTAAAATCACGAAACGTGGTCCTAGAGTGCCCCCTGGTGTCTCTTTGGTGGAATTGTTAAAGCCTGTAATTGTGCCCCGCTAGAGCCGTTAACATGACTCTTGATTTATTTATGAGTCTGGGACTTTGGGGGCCAGGCCTACTTGGAGATGAAGGCGAGGACGCAGGAGGCTGGGGAAAATTCTTTCAACCCTTTTTCAAATGGGTTACCACCACAATGTCAAAAATAATTAGTACATTAACCCTCAAATGAGATTTAGATACTGGAACCATGTGTTTTCTTAAAGAGCAGCTCTTTCACCTGCAAAAAAATTATTGGCTTTTTTTTTTATTTTTCAGAAGGCAGATTATTAAGCAGTTTCTTTTGCCCGTTAAAAGGTTCTTTGTAAATCAGTTGGACAGAGGACAGTTTTTAATTTCAGAGATTAATTATCACACTTAATAATGGAGCCATCCTTGATTTTTTTCTCAAGATCTATTCGTTTAAATAAAAGCTAGTCTATGAAATGAGAATGAAGATTGTAGACCAAATTAAAATACTGTAAATGACAGTATTTTGTCATAAAAAAATGTTGCTGAAATTTATTCCAGGGACACCTGGCTGGCTCAGTTGGTAGAGTGATCTCAAGGTTGTGAGTTCAAGCCCCATGCTGGGCATACAGCTCATTTAAAATTAAAAAAAAAAAAAGTGTGTGTGTGTGTGTGTGTGTGTGTGTTTACAAAATAAGGATATTTCTATTCCCTGAAAAGGGAAACCAGTTAAATTATACATATTTGGCAAGTGAAAAATAGTGAATTTGAGGTTGTTAATGATCTATTGATAAATCTGGCTTAACTCTAAATGCTGCACCAAAATTGTGAAATATGATTAAAAAAATGAATTTTCTTCTTCCACCCCTCTCTGTGATGATGGAAGTCAGTTGAATTCAGCTTGCAGATATGTAATGTGTAACTCCAGGTGCCCACATTGCTTGACCCAGCATAGTGGAGTCTCTGACCTTTAAGGAGCTTCAGACCCAGGAGGGAGAAACATTGGCAACACTCACTGTTCCCAGTCTCTGGGATGGATGCTGGGCTAGAGAGGGAGCACACAGGACAGGCCTCTAAAGATGGAGGAATCAGGGGATACTTCCCTGGAGGACATGACCTTGGGAGACAGGAACTTGGTAGCCCACTGAGGGTGGGCTGGAGGGGAACCAGCTGAGGCAGAAGACAGACATTCACTGGAACGAGTGTGGTGCCTCCAGTTCTCTCTGAGAACAGTCATCAGTCCTTATGGAGAGCCTTGTAATCCGAAGAGGGAGCTCAGGGTGAAGAAAAGGCAAGAGCTTTGAAGCTTGACTGTCCTCATTCACACCCTGGCTTGGTCCCTGCCAACCTTGGGCAGGTTTCCTGATCTCTCTCAGTCTCAGTCTCTTTCACCAGTAAATGAGACATAATACCCACCTGAGAGGATTGGAGAACCCCAACAATGGACTATTATTCAGTTCTAGAAAGACTTGAACTCTCAAGACACGAAAAGACATGGAGAACCTTAGATGCCTATCACTAAGTAAAAGAAGCCAATTGGAAAAGAAGACACACCATATGAGTCTAGCCAGGTGACATTTTGGCAAAGGCAAAACTGTGGAAGCTATAAAAAGATGAGTGTCTGCCAGGGGCTTGAGGGGCACAGAGATGAATAAGGTGAGCACAGAGGATTTTGGGGGCAGTGAAAATACTCTTATGATATCACCATGATGTGTACACTGATTAGACATTTGTCCAAATTCATAAAATGTACAGCAAGACTGGACCACAATGGAAGCTGTGGACTCTGGGTGATAATGATGTGTCACTGAAGGTTCACTGATGGTACCCGCTGTCCTTCTCTGGTGTGAGACCCTGATAGTGGGGGAGGCTGTTTGTGTTGAGGGCAGGAGCAATATGGGAAATCTCTGTGCCTTCCTCTTCATGTTACTGGGAACCCAAAACCACTTTAAAAAATTAAAGTCTTAAAAAAATAGCCACCAAATGAAGGACGAAGACGAATGTTTGTAGAGCCATCTTGCAGGGCAATGACAAAACTAAAGAATGGTAAAGGAGGGGTGCCTGGGTGGCTCAGTGGGTTAAGCCTCTGTCTTCGGCTCAGGTCATGATCTCAGGGTCCTGGGATCGAGCCCTGCATCGGGCTCTCTGCTCAGCAGGAGGCCTGCTTCCTCCTCTCTCTCTGCCTGCCTCTCTGCCTACTTGTGATCTCTCTGTGTCAAATGAATAAATAAAATCTTAAAAAAAAAAAAAAAAAGAATGATAAAGGAATCCTCCAGCTGGGGCAGTATTTCCCAGAACCCTATTATCCTGGGGCTGAACTTGCTTTGGAAACTGTAGTCGAATTAAGGGAATTGGCATCTTCACTGTGGACAGGTGGGAGGAGTCGAGAGAGCTGGCTTCTTGGGCGGGAAGACCTGGCTTGGAGATCTATGTCACCACAGACTTATCTGCCCCTCCTTTTGCTCGTTAGCAGAGTAAGGATAAGATGCTTTATTAGCAGAATCCTTCTGAGGATTAAACAAGCCGATCCATAAAACCCATAACACACTCACACCTGTTATTATAGATCATCGAATTTACTGATAAAAAAAATCTTTCAGATTCTGGTTCCCTGCTCTGTAGCACCCACATTTATTCTCTGCAGTGAAGACAAAGTGTTCTGGGGTCCGCTTTAAATAGTAAAAAGAAACTCTTAAAAACAATAACTTCTTTTTAAAGATTTTTGTTTTTTATTTTTTAAAAAAGATTTTATTTATTTATTTGATGGCAAGAGAGCACACTGGGGGAGCAGCAGGAGAGGGAGAAGCAGGGTTCCCACCAAGCAGGCAGGGAGCCCCATGCAGGGCTCCATCCCAGGACCCTGGGATCATGACCCGACCTGAAGGCAGACGCTTAACTGACTGAGCCACCCAGACGCCCTAGACTAAAGCACATCTGACTGAAAATACTGCAGAGAGTGGCATGTGTGTTAACGAGAAAGAAAACATCATAAACATTCAAGCCAAGATGTCTTCTAAGGAGCATCAGAGAGGAGAGCTCTGCTCTGACCTTGACCTTTCCTTAATTTCTGTGACTTTCAACCTCAGTTCCAACATCTATAAAAGAGTAGGTTCAACTACAGCTTCTTGGATGCCTTTCTGCTAAAATTCTATGAACCGTCTACGGCAGCCGTTCTTACAGTAAATTTTTTTAGTTTTTTTTTTTTTCTCATTCTTCTTAGATCCTGCAAGTGAACTTCTTACACAGGCATGAATTTTTAAATGTTTTTAATTGTAATTCCAGTGTAGTTCACATAAAGTGTTGCATTAGTTTCAGGTGTACAGTATAGGGATCCAACAATTGTATACATTACCCAGTGCTCATTGTGAGAAGTTGTATGAAAAGGCACAGATTTTTTCATACTGTTTTCTAGTAAAATTTCAAAGACACTTTCAAAAAATAAAGATCTGGCAGAAGCTGAAATAAACACCTTCAATTTCTGCACATCTACAGTTTTATGGACTTTTTACTTAGTGTAAAACCACTAAGCAGAATTTAAGGAAAATGTATGAGTTCCGAAGCTAGCTCTACCCATCATTAGTTGTATGACCTTCAGCTGGTTGCCTAACTTCTCTTCTCAAAATGGGAATACTAGTTATCCTTAGTGTCTACATAAATAATAATTGCCCCCAGTAAGAACCTCTAGTATTGTGACATTTAAATGAGATAATGCTTACAAAGCACTTAAAACATACCATGTCACTCAGCTTTGCATGATGAACAATCTCTAGGAATCTTTTACACAACATGAACGTACTGAACACCACTGAGCTGTATCCTTAGAAACGGCTAAGATGCTAAATTTTATGTTATATGTTTCTTACCACAATTTTAAAAAATATTTTATTTATTTATTTGACACAGAGAGAGAGACAGCAGGAAAGGGAACACAAGCAGGGAGAGTGGGAGCGGGAGAAGCCGACTCCCCGTTGAGCAGGGTGCCCGATGCGGGCCGATCCCAGGACCCTGAGATCATGACCTGAGCCGAAGGCAGATGCTTAATGACCGAGCCAACCAGGTGCCCCTCTTACCACAATTTTTAAAAATGTATATATATATATGATATATGATACCTTATCTCATGCCATGTAGTAAGTGCTTGATACAAACCCTGTACCCATTATTATACTGCTTCTTTCTGTTTCCAAGTGGGGCTCAGCCTGCTCATACACTCATCCCGCAAACAAGGACCAAGAGCCTGTCTGTAGGACACCAGGCTAGGCTGGAGACCTGCCTCGAGGCACGATGTCACTGACCTCAAGAAGCCTCAGGGCGCCTGGCAGGCTCAGTCAGGGGAGCATGTGACTCTTGATCTTGGGGTTGTGAGTTCAAGCCCCACTTTGGGTGTAAAGATTACTTTAAAAAAAAAGAAATTAATGTTAAAAAGATAAAAGTAGAAGCAGCTGCTAAGGCTCTAGAAGGGGAGACCCAGGAGTAAATAGCTGTCACTGAAGGTGCAAAGTGCTCTGGGCTCAATGGGACTGGGAGGATATGGAAACTCTGAGGAAAAGCTCTGCACTCTCTGAGTGCTTACTGTGGGGAGATCCTGGGGTGGGAATGCAAGTAAAGGACAGGGAGGGTCAGCGAATGTTCTTGGAGGGTTCGGGGACTTTGTCTCAGAGAACAAGATGGAGCCGGTCAGGTAGAGATGGTGCTTCTGGAATCTCTGATTCAGGCCTGGGGGACACCAGCGCTGCTTCCACACGTGGTTACAACTAGGATAGAGGCAACCCTATGCCTTAAACAAGCAGCAAATGCCCCCAGGAGTGAAAAGACACAGCTTTGTTTTGCTCAAGGGAGACCGAACTCCATAATTAAAAAAAAAAAAAAAAAGATACCCCTGTTTCTTCTGTGAAAACCAGGGTTTATCCATCGCTGGGGGCATGTAGCCCAGGCAGAAGGCATGCTGTGGCCGCTGCTTTCTCGGCCCCACGGGCCTGGCTTTCACACTGTCCAGAATCTAATTTGGATGGCATTTCCATCTCCTTGCAATTCACTGACCAAAGTTGGCACAGACAAGCTTCCAGCACCCGCCTGCCGCCCGTGCCACAGCGACATGAGATCCTGCGGGATGGCCTTCCTCTCCCACCCGCAGGAACACTGGAGTCTGTCTATATCTAGGCCTCATGACTCAACAAATTATTTTGTGCATTTGCTTTATTGCAGACTAGTGGTTATAATGAAATTAGTTTTATTCCACATTATTGGTTCATAATTAGAACTACATGAGCAAAACAGATACAATCTCGCCAAGTCTTCTACACCTGAACAATTGAACTGACTGCACAAATTCCTCTTTTTTTTTAAACTCGCCCAGCTTCCTGTTCAGGTTGTTTCCAAGTCCTCAATAAAATAAGACCTATTTCAGCTGGCTCTTTCTACCCTTCTTAGGCAGGGCAACTACACAATTTAGCACCCAAACTGGGACAGTTGTGAAGCTGAAAGAGAGGCCATTAATAATTAGGCCAGGATGATAACATAAGCCAGAACTGCCCCAGGCAAGCTGCCATGGTGGTTACCCTACTTTTATGGGTTCAAGCCACCCTCTCCAACAGTCATGACCTAGTCTTGCCAGGCAATGATGCTTTCCTAATTGTCTTTTTTAAAATGTTAATTTGGGGCAATCACCTTTATACATTAAAAATCCCTTGCTATGGGGTGCCTGAGGGGGCTCAGTGGGTTAAGCCTCAGCCTTCTGTTCAGGTCATGGTCTCAGGGTCCTGGGATCAGCCCAGCATCAGGGCTGTCTGCTCAGCAGGGAGCCTGTTTCCCCTTCTCTCTGCCTGCTTCTCCGCCTACTTG
The DNA here is from genome assembly GCA_003697995.1 of Taxidea taxus jeffersonii. Lineage (NCBI taxonomy): Eukaryota > Metazoa > Chordata > Mammalia > Carnivora > Mustelidae > Taxidea > Taxidea taxus. Next base: position 12,307 of record RCUC01163954.1, read on the forward strand.
TGATTTCTGTCTGTCAAATAAATAAATAAATGAAATCTTTTTTAAAAAATCCCTTGCTCTATGGATGACTATTGTACAATTTCAGAACAAATTTGAGAAATTAAAATGACAAGAAGCAAAGAGTGTAGTTACATGCCGATATACGAGATTGCTCTGGACTTTCTTTAAGTGACCACTGCAAAAGGTAAGGTGAAATCTGGGCTGTGGCATTCCTTGACTCGTGACCTGGACCAACACATGGAAGCGTACTTACTGTCCCTTGAGGCGTGGGCAACTGCACAAAGTAATATTATAATCCCTCTCCATTTCACAAAAATCAGATTTGGGCAAACGAAACGCTCACCCTTTGGCTTGAAAATGGAATATACATCAGTAAATATGAGAATGTGTTTTCCTGGGAAACAGCCCTCATTTAGAAACAGCCAGGTGGCATCCAGAAATTCTGACCTCGACTCCGGGTTGACTCAAGTGAAACTGACTATTTAGGATCCCTGCCTTCAAGGCTGCCACCAGCCATCCTTTATCCACCCTTGGCTAGCCAAGATAGGGTTTTCCATATTAAAGCATGAGACCTTCCTCTTTAGGTTTCTCCAGTGATCCTGAAACGCATGAACCTGAGGCAAAAAAATAAAGCTCCCTTGCATCTTTGAAGCAGCAGGGATTTCTCCAAGCACAAGAGCTACCTCTAAGATTACGTCCTGCCTGCCGGCCTGCCTGTCACCTGGGCTTGTGTGAAGACTAGCTGTGATAATGACACATATTACATGGATGTCCTTTGCTAACTGGAAAACACCATAGCAACATGATTTATTATTCTCATTTCAGTGTTTTCTGGATGAAGTTGAAATATTTGGGCAGTTGTAGAATGAATGATAGCATATCCAAATCCATGCACGATACACTGTGTTTTCATGGGCTTGTGCTCCACTGAAAGGCAGTTTGCATAGCTCTCCAACTGTCACAAGCAGGTCTGTAGTAGCTTCCAGAGAACACATAGATGGGATCTCATTGAGCTCTAGGGAATAAATGACTTCCAAGGAAAGAAAGAACAAAAAGGAAGAAAAAGAAAGAAAGAGAGAGAGAACTTGTGATGCTTTCCACAGAACAGTTTGCAGGGTATCCTAAGTAGCCAGGGACAACCACCCATATGACCATCCAAAGGAAAACCTTGTTAGAACGAGGTCGTATTTTCCCTCCAAATAAGAAGATAGTAAGTGGCAGGGGAACTGGAAATGGAGGGTAACCTTGCAGTGTGGGGGAGAAACCTGGTTTCTCTGCACGGTGTGACAGGTCTCAGGCACCCATGCTCACAGGGCAGGGTGAAACTGCAAAGGGACAGCGGAAGCCCACGCCTTAGACACCTACTGTAAGGAGCTGTTGACAGAATAGATCTTCATCAGTGTATAAATTATCATCTTTTATTGAAATTGTTCACTCTCCTATTCATGGTAAACCTGTCCATGATGTGTGTGTGTATGTGTGTGTGTAGCCGTGGATGCGTGCTGTTGAGGGAGCGCCCGTATGTGCCCGTGTGGGGGTTCGCTATCTCATCGGATGTGATTAAGGGAGAAAAGCGGAGGGGAGGGCGTGCCTGTTCTTTGTTTATTTTGCAGATAAATCTCATCGCTAATCCGGATGCAGAGCAATGTCTCTTGCAAAGGAAAGGAAGCCCCTCCCCCGCCCCATGGCATCCATATAAATCACAGGTTTTATTCTTCTGCTGTGAGGGGCATTACGGGATCTGTACGACATTGCGGACTCTCATTGGGTGATGCTTCATTATTTGGAGGAAAATCCCCAGGGCCAAAACGTTATTTAAATGCACTATGAAAATAAATCTGATTTATATGTGTGTCGTCTGCTGAGCCGCTTGTCCCTGTTACTGCAGGTGTTGCTGGGACCAGGATTAGCGCCTGGATTTATCACCAGTTCGAGCTGCACACATGCTCCGTGACAGGACATTGTCTGCATCTCCAAAAGTTCCAGAAGGGAGACAGTGTTTGCTGACTGGTGGGTTTTGGACATGCACTGATGTAGTTGACTTTTATGGGCTGAAAATGTGCGCACGCACGTGCGTGTGTGTGTGTGTGTGTGTGTGTGGAGCCTGGACCATGTTCATTTGAAGTGTGCGGGGAACAGACACTTTGTACTCAGATGCATCCATTTCCAATGGCAGCCGAATGGTGTTTCTGGTCAAAAAGAGAAAGAAGAAAGCATGAATTTCCCCAGCTCGGGCCTGGGCCCCACATGTTTAGCTCAAAGAGAGTGGAAATCTTTGAAAAGCAGGCTTGGGCTAATAAATGTCAGCAAGCCTTCAGCCCAAATGGGATTTGATTAGCAGGAAGGAGTGTGGTTGGGGTGTTTCCATTACCAAAGGAAGAAATGCAGGGAAGGGCTTGTGTTAAGGGGGTGCAGAGCCTCGGTGATCCCCTCCTTTCTCAGTGGGCATGCACTTACACTCAGTAAACACGGGCCCCAACGTGACCCCTACCACAGGCAGTGGGGTGCCATCCCATTGCTCCAGACACGGAGACTCATGGTGGGAAGGGGTGGCAGAGCTAGACTAGACACCACTTGTCACTCTGTAGGTAACAGGCCCAACCAAGACAAACCATCCTGTGTAGATTCTTAAAGCAGCCCTGCCTTTCTGCCCATTTCAGATGAAGAAACCAAGGGCCACAGAGGTAACCATCTCATAGATTGGAATTCTATAGTCATAGAGAACCCAGGTCCTCTGCTTCCAGAACTCCTCTTCTCTGGACATTTGCTTAACTGGTAGCAGCCTGTGTTTTGCTGGTCTTGTCTCCAGCTCTCATATCCTCTAGTTTTCTTCAAGATTAAGGGTCCTAAATGATATCCAAAATAATAGGAACCATCATCTAATCCGTTTTTAGATTGTTGGGGGGAAACAAATAAAGGAACTTACAAATACACTCTATAGGGCTTTTATTTTAAATAAGAGACAGCAGTGGTGGTGGAGGGATGGCGAAATGGGTGAAGGGGGGTCAAAAGGTACAAACTTCCAGCTATAAAATAAGTAAATCTTGGGGATGTCAGGTGAAACGTGATAACTCTAGTTAGCAATACTGTATTGCATATTTGAAAGTTGCTGAGAGTAGATCTTAAAAGTTCTCATCACAGGGCGCCTGGGTGGCTCAGTGGGTTAAGCCGCTGCCTTCGGCTCGGGTCATGATCTCAGGGTCCTGGGATCAAGTCCCGCATCGGGCTTTCTGCTCAGTGGGGAGCCTGTTTCTCTCTCTCTCTCTCTCTGCCTGCCTCTCTGCTTACTTGTGGTCTCTGTCTGTCAAATAAATAAAAAATAAAATCTTTAAAAAAAAAAGTTCTCATCACAAGAAAAAAAAATCTGTAACTATGTATGGTGATGGATGTTGACTAGACTCACAGTGGTGATCAATTTGTAAGCTAGACAAATTTTGCAACATTATGCGGTACATCTGAAACTAACAGAACGTTATATGTCAACTATACCTCCATTTAAAAAATAAAATTAGAAAGAGACAGTAACTCTGGAGGCCTCAATAGGAAGCCTTTTTTTTTAACTTTCAGTTTTTGAAATAATTGTAGATCCTCGTGAAAGTGGCAAAAATGGTCCCAAGGATTCCTGTATCCTCTTTGTTCAGGTTCCTCCAGTGTTAGTATTATACCATGTTTGCTGTATTATTGTGTGTGTGTGTGAATTACGTGTGCATATCTGTGTGTGTGTGTGTGTGTGTGTGTGTGTGTGTGTGTGAATACTTTTCTAAATGGTTTGGGACGAAGTTGTAGACATACCTCCCCTCTATTCCTGAATATTTTAGGGTCTATTTCCTAAGTTCATTTCTGTAATCAGAGTGCAGTTATGAAATCCAGGAATCAACATTACTACAATACTATTATCTAACTTGCAGACCTTATTCCAATTTCAGGAATCGTCCTACTAATGTTTTTCTAGATAAATTGGTTTTACTTCGAGTTTGTGTAAAACTTGTGTCCCATTTGTATGGACTTGTTAGTTTGCTAAAGTTTTAGGCTACTAAACTAAAAACTGAACATTACTATATATATACATATATATATAGATAGATAATATGTATATAAGATAATATATATAAATACACACACACATATAAAATTCTCCCTTATCATTGTAATTAAATGTCGATAACTGACAAATTAAAAATATTTACATCCTTGCACCAAAAACTAGAGCCAGATTCTGGGTTACTCTGTGCATTCCTATTCAGTGTTAAGTCTATATATGCCCCTGGTCCCCCTGGAGATCTGCACATTTGGCTTCTCAAGGCTTTCTGCAAGGACTCTGGCTCTGAACCCAGAGTGGGCAAAACGAAGGTCCAAAGGGGCTTTTTGGCAAAGTGTTACGAGAAAGGGCACTTTGGTCTGTAAACAGCTTTCTGAGAGACTCAGCTCCTAGCGAGGTTGGGACACTGGAGAGGTGTCCCTCGTCAGAGCTGCGACAAGTAGGTGATCTGGCTCCCGAGATCACATTGTGTGTCCTAAGACCCAGAGATAAGCAATTGACAGGATGAAAAAACAACGTTGCCCAAGGATTTAGTGCTGTCCACCAACAAGGATTAGTGGAACGCCTTTATAATGCCGGTGCTGACAGACAGGACTAGCAACTGTTTTATGGGCTATGGACTGAGTTATATCAGGCCTCGCCTGTGGGTAGCCCTTATGTTTCAGCCAACATGATTTGAGCTGTGGTTTATCCAAATCGGTGTCATAATAAGCTGGGTTATAAGGGCATTTGCTTTTCCATATATATGCTCGAATATAGTAAACCTGTTCTAAAACCAAGCCAATCAGGGCTTCCGTTTCCCCCCCACTGGTGCACGGGGAGGGTGTGGGTGTCAGCAACGCTTTCCCCTCCAAGGCATGTCCATGCAGAAAGTCTGTAAAGCTCTTTATTCCTCAGAGGGAAATGATTTTGGTCTTAGGAAGGAAACACATGGCTTTCTTCTTACAGCTTCGAACTCCTTCTTGCCAGCTGCATTTCTTTCCCTCGGCCTGGCACTAATGAAAGGAGACTTTGATGACCCAGTGAGTGGCCCATCCAGAGGGAGGGATGCAGAGAGATTCCACTTTCTGGAAGGTGCTCCCCTGAGAGCATTTCTGCCTTATCTCTGACATACATCCCAGAGAAACATCATGGGCTTTGGACGAAGAGCCCCCAGGGGCCCGATTTACCTGCTGGAGTGACTTTCTTTGGGTTCAGGTCCTTGGAGAAGCAGCCCTGGGAGGGCAAACCAGCTCCCACATTCTGCCGCCATGTCTCCCTGGTCCCTCCTGGGCCTGGTATGCCTGAAAGCAAATTCCTGCCCTTTTTTTGTTGTTGTTTAAATTTTTTTAAAGGTGTGAGCAATCTGTCCTACGTTCTCCCACCCCTGCTGGGATTTATGATCCAGTTCCCATTTTACTACATGATCTTGGCAGGCTCCCCTCGTTGAAATTCAAACCGAAGCAACTTGATGGGGGAATGGACATAAAAATATTAATTTGGTGGATATTAAAAAAAATCACACTGGTTATAAATCAGGGGCTGTCCACTGCTTCCTTTCATCATCTAAATGGTCCTTCTAACCAGACCACAAATCTTGCTGGGGAGGAGGAGGGGGTTTGGAAGGTGGGGGTTCCCTTCCTGAGGTTTTGGAGACAGCTTACATCCAACACACTTCCTCAAACCTGGCTTTGTTTTCCAAAGGTAATAAAAAGTGAGTACTTCTGGTACAGGCAGGCTAATTAGCTGGCCTCACAGAACAGACGGGGCTTAAAAGAAAGTTGGCTTGGTCTAAAAGAAATCAGGTTGTGGAAATGTCTAAATTCTGATTAAAAATCATGTTTGAGAGACTCAGGAGGAATGTTCTGCTTCTCCAAGGCTGTGGAGACCATTATGTTGCGATGGTGGCAGATGGAGATCAGGTGAAGTAGGGTGGGGGGGGTGCGGGACTGGGGGGCGGCAGACCAGGGCATGCACAGGTACCTGTGGCCGAGACTGAGGATGAGGAAGGCTTGCCTGTGTCTCCACTGACACCTCCCAAGACAGCCTTTGGATCTTAACAGGGAGCCATGGCTTGAGTTAGCTAGGGGAGGGAGGGCGGTTACATTCCTGTGGGGTAGAATTCAGAAAAAGTGGCAGAGAATTTCTCTTCCTATAATGAGAATTTAATGGACTCTTTCATTTCCATCTTATGGCTGATCTTTACAGTTAAAAGACTCTTGATAGGTACTTTAAAATTTCATGAAAACTCCAGTAATTGGTTTTGAAAAACTGTGGGTAGTTGGGAGGCTAAATACTCCTATAAGAAGGTGATAATACAAACGGAAAGGCGTCCCCGTTACGAAGGCCCACATACGCAAATGGGTGTGTAGCTATGATGAGAAGTTCATTAGCGTCCTAGAAGTCTAAGAGTTTATTTAATGCTACAAAATCTAATAAAGCAAATAAATCAGAAATTCGACCAGGCCAGGCTCACAGCTAACGTGGGTGCTGTAACAGAGCTCAGAACACATCTGGGTCTTGACATTAAAGAGAGAGAAACCTGCAGTAGCTGGAAAAGAGGCAACCGGTTTTCTATAAAAATCAAAGTGAGGTATTCAAAATACTACCATGATAGCAGGAAGAAAAACGACTGTAGACCGTTTTCTGAAGGGAAAACATTTCTAACCAACAATTGGTTCATTTTATTTTTCTGCCATCTTTATAGGCAACGTTAGAGAAGGGGCCTCCTTTCTGCCTAACGAAGATAACGATGGAATTATTTCGTCTTGAACAGCTTTTTCTACTTGGTTACCATGCAATCTAATACTGACAGTACCTTGGACTTGAAAAATGATATTCTCATCTCTGAGAAATGGAAAATGGGAGAAGGTGCAGTCGTTCTGAGCTTCACTCTAAAGCAATTATGATCTCTTCACAACTCTCAGACAAGAATTGATTTTTATTTTTAGATTATTAAGCTGTGGGTGTATGGAAGTCAGGATGTGTGACCTAGTTTTGACCTTGTTGATTGAATTCTCCAATTGGTTCAATATTGGAAAAGAAAGCTTTAAAAAAAAAGTGTTTCTTGTCTTATAATCTCCCCAAATTGACTTTGTTTCTTTCCCACCTATACCAAAATCTTCAATTTTCATACAGACAGACGAATAAACAGGGCAGCAGTGTGGGGTATTGGCATAGAATGTAAACATATCAGAATCAATTTCAATGTTCTAAGGAAACCTAGAAATAAGGAAAACTGCCAAAAGATGATGATGTTGGATATGTTCGATGCCATCAATGATGCACTTCCTCTCAGACATCTACAGTAGTCAGGTATCCAGCTTCTATACTCACATTCTGGGTACTCACTTTACTACATGTTCTGGGGAGTCATGATGTTTACATGTGCTCTTATGTGCTGAACACAACTGTTCCACTGAGTCTAGAAGGGTCCTCTGGCTAGATTCAAAGCCCCACCCAAGAGGTAAAAGGACCCCCTTGACTGTATGTCCCTATGGGTCACTATCCTTCCTTCTCTGACAACGCTGAACAGCTCAGATATGCACCTCAATTGGGCCAACTTCCAATTTTTTAAAATTTAAATTCAATTAATTAACATATAATGTATTATTTGTTTCAGGGACACAGGTGTGTGATTCATCAGTCTTACACAACACACAGCGCTCACCACAACACATAGCCTCCCCAATGTCCATCACCCAGCCACCCCATCCCTCCACCCCCCTCCCCTCCAGCAACCCTCGTTTGTTTCCTGAGATTAAGAGGCTCTTACGCAGCCATGGGAAAAAATGAAATCTTGCCATTTGCATGACATGGATGGAACAAGAGGGTATTAACGCTAAGTGAAATAAGTCGATCAGAGAAAGACGATTATCATATGATCTCACTGGTATGAGGAATTTAAGAAACAAAGCAGAGGATCATAGAGGAAGGGAGGAAAAAATGAAACAAGACGAAACCAGAGAGGGAGGCAAACCATAACCACCTTCCCATTCTAAAACCCAGCCTGTAGTGTGGACCGTAGAGCTCATCAATTTCCTGCTGTCGCAGCCTGGGCCTTGAAGCAGGCTGGCACCCTCCCTGCTCCTTGAGAACATGTATTCATTCCTCACTGGGCTTCTCTGATGGAATGTTTTCTCTTGCCCATACAGCTATCCAGTTCTCACCAAACCTTCCCTGCACTTGCCCTAAACCGTCTCTTCCAGCTTGAGCTCATCCTGCTCGCTTCCCAGCCTCTGTGGCATTTCCGGCAGGGACGGCCTGGCTCAGCATTTCACAATGAGATTCTCTGTTCTGTTGTGTTTCTTCTCCCCTGGAGATAACGTCCCTGAGTTTCCCATTCACCATCTGCAAAATGCTAATATATGCAGAGCTGCTGTGGGGCTGTGGATGGGGCTCGAGGCTGGGCTCCCAGGAGGCGCTCAGGGAATGTGTCTGCCTTCTGCCTGAGGACCATGTCACGTTTCTGCTGTATCTTCCTCTCAACCTCACAGCGTAAATGAAAGTGTTTTTGTGTGTTGTGTTTGTAGTTGAACTGTTAAGCAAAAGTGGAACCCCTGGGGGCACCTGGGTGGCTCAGTGGGTTAAAGCCTCTGCCTTCAGCTCAGGTTATGATCCCATGGTCCTAGGATCGAGCCCCGCATCGGGCTCTCTGTTCAGCAGGGAGCCTGCTTCCCTTCCTCTCTCTCTGCCTGCCTCTCTGCCTACTTGTGATCTCTCTCTGTCAAATAAATAAATAAAATCTAAAAAAAAAAAAAAAATGGAACCCCTGTACTCTATCCTACTTAAGTCTAGGCAGAATTATACTTCTCCTTGACTTGGGGGTGGGGAGGGAAGGGGAAGGTCAAATGCTTGGATGGGGATGACCTGGTCTGATGTGGGTTAGCCTAGAGAAGGGAGAGAAAGCAGACCACTCAGGGCAGAACAGTCCAGACTTCTGAGTCTCGGAGCTGAGGAGCTTTGAAGATGAGCCAAAGCAAATGTCTCATATCATTGAGCACTGCAGTCTCTAGGATACACTGTGGCAGGGAGGGCCCCAGCAGTAGACCAAAATGATCACCAATACAGTATTCGCTACTTAGAGAAATGCAGTTATGACAAGGAAGGAGTCTCGGGACGTGTTGACCCCTCCTTAAGACAAAAAGGCAGGAAACCTGGAACAGCTTAATTTTCTGAAAAGAGCCGTGACATTTGCATCCTGACTATCTGTCGAGCTGAGCTGGTGATTATCCCCAAACAGGCAGCCTGTTCCTTTCCTCCTGAAAGGACCTCCCAGCAAAGCAGAGCCGGGGGGAGCACTCGTGACTCCATGAGATGGGACCATCCCCGCTAAGCCGGCTTCTGCCGAAAGCAGAGACCAGAGACTTGAATTCATATTTCATGCTCGTTGTATTTGGTTTAGTCTGGGAAAATGGACTAAAATGCAATGCATGTGCATACATAAATGCCATAAAATTAGTGTAGACAGCTGGCAAATCATTAATTAACAGCAGTAATGGTCTTCAAATAGCGCTCCGGGGAGGCCACAGAGAGAGGAAGTTTCCTGGACCCGGTTTCCGTTTGGTCCACGACCTGAATCCATCTTCCTAAAAAAGAAGGCAGGTGGGATGAGGCAAGGAGCAAAGGCCACAGAAATGTCACTCTAACACCTTCTGTCTGCTCTCCCTCCTCGCCAGCCCCAAAGAGGACAAATGCTGAACAAGCCACACCAGCTCTCTGTCCGCAGGGCTTTTCCTAAACCAAACAGACGCCGAATAAGCAGCAGGCACGGGAGCATGGGCCCAGCACAGGATAATTGTGCCATAAATATAATTAAAGTCAGCAGGAAGACCATTATGGAGGAAACCAAACTTAGAAAAAAATTAGTGCTAGTGAAGAAAATATCATACATTCTTTTTATTTCCATCTAATTTTGTTTACATGATTCATACAGTTTCTAAGAGGATCCCTGGAGAACATTAGGCCGGCACCACATGCATAAACATTCATATATAACATGTAAATTAGAAACAATCTCAGGATTTATATAGAAATTACAGCCACTTCTAGCAAATTAATTCAATGACAGAAAAAGGGTTACTGTCTCTCTTCAAATCAAGAGGGGGAAATATTGAGCAAAGCAGATTTATTTATTCAAGAGGTTTATTCCTTGCCAGGAGCTGATGTCCCCTTGGCCTGGAGATTTCCATTTTTTTATTGGATATGTTTTGGTGATTGAATTTACTTTGAATACAGGAGCAGTCAATGAGGACCATAATGGGTGGTTTTAAGTTATAGTATTGCTAATACAGTCATAAAGTCGATTAGGCTAGAAGAGTTTGCTGTGGGGAAATGATGGAAAAAGGCAAGTTGCTCTCGAGTTAAAATATTCAAGAATACCGAATCTTAGAGCTGCATGGCCTTAAGAGTGTAAACTTACCATTTTATAGATGAAGAAACTGAGTGCAAGAGAAAAATTAATCTGCTCATGAAAACAAAGGAAATAAATGAATTACAACGTCAGGCTAGAACCCAGTCCTTCTCCCCTATAATTAATGCCCTAACCACACCATCAAGCCACTCCTCTTCTCTATTTTAATAGAATGGAAAAGTGACATTTGAGTGGGGTTTTTCTTGTAAGGTTTTTGTACTGACATATTTTGGTGGTGATTTGCCATTGGGGGTTATGGTAGATTGATCGTCAAAATGGCCCCAAGTCTCCACCTTCCTCCTATCTGTCTTTCTCAATGTGACTTTAGAGTCCTTGAATCTGGGCCGGGCTTGTGACTTGCCTTGGCCCACAGAACACAATGATGTGCCTGTTCTGAGCCCAAGGAGCCATACATGTGTCCACTGCTCTTTCCCTACCTGATAAGGAGAAGCCAGGGCTCACCAGCTACAGAAATGAGAGACATAGCTGGGTCTTCAGGAAAAAGAAGTATGGGGACATACTTTTATTAAAAAATTCCTTAAAAAAAATTCCTTTTTTGGTCATCTGAAATTCTAATTGAACTTGGTGTCCTGTATTTTATCTGCACGGGTGAGAGAAGATACTATTCTGTAAAAGTTAGCCAACTCCTAAACGTATGTGAGACCCCAGTCAAGATCAACGCATCTGTCTGCCCAACCCACAGCTGAGCGCAGGTATATAAGTGAGGCTCCACAAGGCCCGCAGAACTGCCCTTAGACTCACGAGCAAAAATAAATATTTACCCATACAGGACACTGAGGTTTGGCAATTGTTATGTGATACTATTGTGGCAGAAGCTAACTAACTTAGGGACTAGCCAGTAAAAAACATTCCAGGAAAAGGAATTTGATTTGGGCTTCAGATGAGGACAAGCTAATTGTTGTGATGCTCTGTATGCAAGCAGAAAGAGCAAGAAAGAAATATCTTGACATACATTCCAAGGCTAGAGACCTCATACATAAGTACATATTAATAGAATATGAGCCTTATGCATATTTTTGCCTTTTGGGGTCTTGCCTTTGTTCTGGTGTTTTATTTTAAATGAACCACTTTGCAATTATGTCTTTGTGACAGAAGAGCTTTCCAGAATAAGATAATGTGGCTTTTAAAAAAAAAATTTCTTTAGGCTTTTGATAAACTCCCTGGCCTGGTGCTTACTTGTGCTCTTCCTTTCCTACCTTTGTGTATCTCCTTTCCTGTCCTTCGGGGAGGCAGGTGGTATAAGTGAAGGTTCATCCTGGGGCCCAGTAATTGTGCTTGATCTCCATTTACAGTGACATTTTTTGCAAAGGTCAGCTCCACCAGTCAGAGGTCTGAGCTATATGTCTTGTCCTTGTATTCTACACTTCCCAAAGCCCACTCACACGTACTGCCCTCTCTCTGTGAAAGCTGTCAGGGTAGGCATTGGACTCTCTCTTTTGCAGATGAGGAAACTGAGGCTCACAGACTTCCCATGACTTTCCCAACGACATACTGCCTAGTTCATGGCAGATTCAAAACTAGAACCCAGATTCTAGTCTACTAACCTTGGACTCTTTCTGGTACACTCTATTGTCCACTTCACTCTAGGGCTTTGGACAACTGATGTCATGTCTGGGTGGTTAACGAGCACTTGAGTAATGCTTCTGTCCACGATGAATGGGAGTGGAGGCAGGATGTTCTGAAAGTCGCCGCTAGGAATCCCCAGACCTGCACTAAATCAGGGTTCAGTGCACACGACTGACGCCTGGATCGAGCGTTCACACTGTAGCAGCCAATCTCAGCCTCTGTAGAACTCCAGAGCAGAGTTCCACACTGTGGGATGAACCAGTCCCTATCTCTGTTTTCAAATTATGTTATGGTCTCTTAGAGGTATGCTTTGAGATGTAATGTTCTGCCTGGAGCCACGGTCCATTTAAAAGCTTGCTTACAGGTTGTTGGTTGAGAACAACTGAAGGCAGATGAAAGGAAAAATACCAGGACATTACCCCCAGGAAATTTCTTTTTCTCCAAATCCGTAAAACAAAGGCATGAGCCACCCATGCAAATGTAACACTGGCCTTGATTCTCTGCTTGATTTTGGAGTATCAGTACTGTTAGTATTGGGTTTAGGATGAACAACTATCCTGATTTGCCCCGGACTAAGGTACTTCTTGGGCTGTGGGACATTCAGGGCTAACACTGGGTCTGTCAAGGCAAACTGAGATGCTGTCCTGCTCTCTGGTCTGCATAGTTTTTTGGTTTTTTTTTTTAAAGATTTTATTTATTTGACAGAGAGAGACACAGCGAGAGAAGCAACACAAGCAGAGGGAATGGAAGAAGGAAAAGCAGGCTTCCGGCCAAGCAGGGAGCCCGATTCGAGGCTTGATCCCAGACCCTGAGACATGACCTGAGCTGAAGGCAGACACGTAATGACTGAGCCAACCAGGTACTGCCCGCGTAGCTCTTTGAGATCAGCTGATGAAGAGAGAGCTCCTCCTCCTCCACCTCCACCAAGGGGCACCAAGTCCCATCTCCCGCCCTGTTGGTCTTACATACAAAGATCCTTCCACAGAGAAAAGACACCATATGCATATTTTGAAAGAACGAAAAAAGAATGACTTGCCCTGGTCTTTCAGAACTCATAGGTACCTGACCAGGGAAGAGGACTGGCTTGGGAGCTAGGAGACTGACTTGGTTACTAACTGGTTGTGTAAACTTTTGCCAAGTCATTCATTGACTCTGCCTCAGTTTTCTCATCTGCAAAGAGGGGCAGGGAGTAGAGGTTTCTAAGGTCCCTTCTCTGTTATATTTTAGAGTTTTATAGTCTAGGGACTAAAGAGGTGGTTCCACCTTGCCTTGACTCTTTTCATCCTGATGCCACAGGAGTCCCTCACCAAGCTCTTCTGGAGGCCTCTCTTTGAACTCAGCCCAAAAGATGAAGCCTAGCTCAAGGTCAGATATAGGGCAGAGTCTCAGCGTTCTTGTTTGAGAGTAAACCCTTTAGATCAAAGCTGTCTCACAAAATTTTCTCTGCTGATAGTTGTGTTCTATATCTACTGTCCAACATTATGGCCACCAGTCACACGTGACTATATAAATTTAAACTTAATTAAAATAGAATGAATTTTAAAATTTAACTCCTGAATCCAAATAACCACATTTTAAGTCTTCTCGTAGCCACATGTGGCTAATGGCTGCCATGTTGAACAGCGCCTATCCAGGTCATTTCCATCATAGGAAAAAGTTCTATTGGACAGCACAGCTCTAGAGAGCCATCTCGAGCATTTTCTCAGTAGCCTGAGAGGTATCCAGGGTAGAAAAAAAGAGGAGGAAGGTAGGGAATAGGAGAGAGAAACTCCTTCATCATTAGTAATTGTTATGTATTGGTGGAATTGTGGGAATGATGTAATCACATTACTGGAGATGGACCATCTTAAGTCTTGGCACAGGCTATGGCCTTTTAAAAGTTAGTAAAAAGGACATGAAAATGTGTACTTCACTGAAGCCCAAGCAAAAGGCCACCATAACTTTTTTCCCACCCATATCGCTGACAGGGTTAACTTCTCTGTCAACTATAGAAAGCATCAAAAAAGAAAATTAAATGGCTAAATGTGAAAAGTTGTGGAAAATTTTCTCTTTGCAAGGATCATGGCTCAAAGTTTTCCCGAGCATCCTGTAGGATGAAAAATGCATGGAGACTGCTTTGTTTATCACTGAGATTAAGCAAAAATCAAAACGTCTGGTAAAGAGTTCAACTCCTGGAATAGCATTACCATCCTTGTTGTGGAAGTGAATGAGGGATGCTTCATGGAATGGAAACTCCAATGATGATGTGAGGGATGAAGAACTAGAACCCCAGGAGCATATTCTTACTTCTAGCTCTGCCACTAAAGGCTGTGTGACCTTCAACAAGGGGGTCAGTCGCTTGCTTGCTCGCATCAGAAAGCTCCCATGGCCCCTTTGGCTTTGGTGTCAGCGAAGGACATCTTTTCATGTCCTTTTTATGAACTTGCAAAAATCATTGTCTCTGACAAGACTGACCCTCTCTGGGCCTTGGTTTTTATCTGCAGTTGGAGAAAGATGATGCTAGGCAGGGTCTTGGGCATCTTCGTTGTTCTCAGGTCACTTTTGCAACCACATTGTTGACTCCCGCTGTGGACACTAGAGCTACCTGTTTTATCATAGCCCTAAACACTTTATTTTAACACTCACAAATGATCAGTGTTGTCAGTTGCCCTCACCGAAGGTTTCCATCATTGCACCTCGAAGCATCTGAGACATGGCAAATATTTATGTTTTCTGGAAGCCTCACACACAAGGATGTTCAGCATTTAGCTACTGCCTCAGAGCCAGGAGCAAACACTTCTCAGGAAGCAGAGGCCCCAGCAGTCCCGTATGTATACAGGTGAGAACTGAGGCTCTACCCTACTTGTAAGTATAGCCGCAGGGTCAGGGAGACCAGATGACGGGGAGCTGCTTCCAGCTCTGCCTCTCGTCAGCTGCACCACCGGCGGCAAGTTCTTTCATTTCTCTGGACCTCAGCTCTTCACACTGTGAAGCACAGATAATAATGTGGTGGCAGGCAAGACTGGTTTACCGGGAAGCTAAGGAAGCTCAGGCTTCAGAGCCCCTCACTTGCATTGGCCCCTTTCAAGACCCTGTGCTTCATTTTGGCTTTTTTGGTGGTGGTTGCTGTTGTCGTTGTAATTTCATGATCTTTTTCTCAAAGAGGGACCTCCAAATTGTACAAGCTTCAGACCCCAAAAACCAGGTGGCAATATTTAAAAACAAGATGGCGCCCAGATAGGCTACCCTCTCTAAAGGGATTACCCATCAAACAAGCTTGTGGAGCCAGCCCAGTCTGCAGCTTTTCTATTTCTTCCAGATGCCATCCTCTCTCACAACCCAGCACACCTGTAGGCCATGTTAGTTCGTGCCTCTCAACAAAACAGGAAAGGGGACACCTACTCAGTCATGAGCACCTCTCAGGGACCACAGTGCCTGTTCTTAGAGACCACATAATTATGAAATCCAAGTCTAAAAATTACCTTCGGGGTCCTTTACACACTCCCCCTCTCAAAAGATATTCCTTCCTCTCCTTTCCTGCAAGTTCCCTTCCCAAATGGAGATTCCACAATCTCCTTTTAAAACCTGGTCTCGTCTTATGTCATCAGCATCCTTAGGAATGTCTCCCTTCAGCCTCCCCCTAATTTAATTTCTCTCCTAATTCAAATATGACAATGCCCTTGACTTCCTTTTTTGTCCTGTTTTATGCAGATCACAAAACACTTTCAAGACATACTCACTTGCCTGTTGCATACTCAGAATTTGCTGCAGTAGCCTTTTTAGAAAGAAGTAAATGAGGTTCAAGTGGTACAAGACTTGCCCAGAATAGTAGATGGTGGGGCCAGGACCCTGAAAGGAAAGTTCTGATCTATTATCCCCATTGTTGCCAGAGGCGGGTAGAAGGCATGGCAGAGATGAAATGATTTTTGGAGGAGCCAAAGCTCAGGAACAGCTTGACTCCCAGGTACCATTTCTCCTACGGGACAGCTGTCTCTGCTTCTACCTGAGGCCACAGGCTCTGTCATTAGAACCTCCTTCCTTGGTCACTGGACTCAGAATTATCAGTTCCTGTCCTTGGTGTCCAGCAGGTGGTAAGGAAGGTACTCATGTCTCATTACAACCTCAGGCTCCCCATGCCACCCCACCCCCCCATTATTAAAAAATGAAGTCATAGTTCACTCTTATTCATTCATTACAGAATTGCTCAGTGGGTGCCTATCATGGGCATGGCACTAATGTTATAGCAAAAACAAAAACAAAAAAATGAAAAAGAAGAAGAAGGGGGGAAAAGCACTTACAGAGGCTTAAATTTAAAAAAAAAAAAAAGAGGCTTATTTATGGCAAGTGACATCAGCAAGATGGTGGAGAAGGAAGCCCCAGGCTCTCATTGCCCCACAGAAATACCTGAGACATCCACCTAATATAAGGACCAAATGGTCTTTGTGAGAACTCCTAAAGAGTTTAAACATCCTGTTTTCTAGGCAAAGGGAATTTCTAGTTATTTAGTCAGGCTAATAGTCACTTGTATACTTAGCTGAGAAAAAAAATCAGATTATCACTAAATGTCAGGCCACTAAGAGCTTTATGAGTATTAATGAAATTTCACCCTGATCTTATGAGTTGTGGATATTATAATTATTCTCATTGTACTGATGAGGGGGAAGGAACCATAAGAAGCTTACAAAACTGGCCTAGGTTCACAAGGTGGCCAATGGCTGAGCCAGCAAATCAGGCTCCCTGGCTCCAGGGCCTACACTCCAGACTGTGTTTAAAATTGGAAGTTGGGGGGCGCCTGGGTGGCTCAGTGGGTTAAAGCCTCTGCCTTCGGCTCAGGTCATGATCCCAGAGTCCTGGGATCGAGCCCCACATCGGGCTCTTTGCTCTGCATGGGTCCTGCTTCCTCCTCTCTCTCTGCCTGCTCTCTGGCTACTTGTGATCTCTGTCTGTCAAATAAATAAATAAACTCTTTAAAAAAATAAAATAAAATTGGAAGTTGGCACAATCTGGGCACATTTCTGAGCTGTTCAGATGAACAGATGCTCGAGTTATGCTGCTTTTAGGAATCTGCCTTTCAAAACAAAGATGTGTTCTTCAAAGGAGTAATTGAATTCACCCGGTCTTAACTCTTGATGTAATAAACAGAAGATGGTGGAAAGGAGCTGGTTTAAGTTTTGGGTCTCCATCTTTGATCCTAACTCTTGAAGGATTTTGCCAGAAAAAAGGCAGAATGGCCAGTTAAAGAGGACAGCAGGCAAAGAAAGAGCAAGATCTGTAAGAATAAATATTTCTCACTGTTCTATGCAGTCTGGAATTTCACCAGATTTGCATATGGAAGGTGAGGAGTACTTGACCCCACCAGGCACCTCCATATTAGCGATCCATACACTCTGACACATTAACAAACGTTTAAATAGCTACACATAGGTGGAGATAGAGTCATAGCTCCTTGATTTTTCTAGAAAGAAAGAAGTAGGGGCGCCTGGGTGGCTCAGTGGGTTAAAGCCTCTGCTTTCGGCTCAGGTCATGATCCCAGGGTCCTGGGATCGAGCCCCGCATCGGGCTTTCAGCTCCGCAGAGAGCCTGCTTCCTCCTCTCTCTCCCTGCCTGCCTCTCTTGCCTACTTGTAATCTCTGTCAAATAAATAAATAAAATCTTAAAAAAAAAAAAAGAAAGAAAGAAGTAGGTTTTAGATAATATTTAGTTAATATACAAGATTGGGACAAAAATTCGAAAAACCCAGGTGACTTTTTGGTGGACGGGGGAAGGAAGGATTCTTGCTTGTATTAATCAGGAAGATAATGAATATCTCTGCTCCTCTGGGCGGTGGAGGTAGACCTCAAGAGGGATGCATGTGCAAAGATTTAGTTTGCTTGTAGACAATATGGAATCGACTCTGATGCCAGAACCTAGAAGTTCTATAGGATTTTTTTTTTTTCCGAAAGACTTCATGCCTTTGTAAATGAGACTTACATAAAGAAGAGCCAGACGTTCTTTGGAAGATCAAATGTTTCTCAGCACCTCTCATGGGCAATAATAATTAATTTCTCAGAAAGATAAAGCCATATAATTAGAACGGGTTGCATGTCCTAAAAATTTTCAAACATGGGATGAGCAAATGGAAAAGGTTTCTTTCTTTCTTTTCTTCTTCTTCTTCTCCCCCCACCCCCAAAACCCGTCTCTTCCTTTATTTTTTTTGGAGTTTGTGTGAAATACTGAGAGGAAGTGAGCCCATCTGTTTCTGATCCTTCCAGGCTTGAAGGATCAGAATGTTTTGTAGCAGTTATTTGATGTCTAGGGTGCCTCTAAAGTATTTTCCATAAGCTGTAAGCCTGTGCTTTTACCGACAGGAAGTTCGTTTTCTTGGCGCTTTCCCATCAGTTTGACACTCAGGAACGGGAACGGAGTAATTGGTCAATTTCTAAGTTCCCCTGCGTTGAAGTCACCCTGCGAGAAAATTGGAGAAGAAACAAAAATGAACGGAGTTGCAGATTATTCTTATTATTTACATTGCTTTTCACCGGCTCCCCTCCCTTGGCCGCCCCGTGTCCCCCTCTCCCCATCCTAGGAAGGAGTGACCCCACGGGGGAGACGGGTAATGGTGGATCTCACAATAGAAGGAAGGAAGCCGGAGGCTCATCTCCTTGTAAAGGTCGCGGGGGAGGGAGGATGAGGTGGCACGGCGCTGTCGCAGCTGTATCCTACCCGGTCCAGCCCGGGCCCCGAGCCCGGCGAGCTGCAGAGGTGCGGGCGGGTGGGGCAGGGAGAGCCAGGGCCCGGCTGCGGCTCGCTAGTACCTGCCGGGCTCCCGGCGCTCGGGCCGCCCTCCTCCCAGGTCCCTCGACCGCAGCGCCTCTGCTTCGCTGCGAGGATGACGCCACCCCTGCATTCAGCCAGAAGCTCCGTGCTCTCCGTCTCCCTCTGCCACCCCCGAATCTAGGGGAAAGAGGGGGCGCGACTCAACACTCGTGCTGTCGCGCGCACTTTCTGGGCAGGCGGGGGCTTCCTGACGGGATTCTATTCTGCTTAGTTCTAAGGTGGCTTATAAAAGGGGGAAAAGGTCCCGGCTTGGTGTACATTTTCTACAGATCTTTTGAACACTCTCTAAAATTTTTTGATGGTGCTCATCAGGACACACAGGAGGACTGTTAGAGATTTGATTCTCTGGGCCGTCCAGGGGACCCACTCGGCATCTCTGGGGATTGAACACACTGCAGACTGACTGCGCTGAAGAATGGGTCACAGGTTTTTTAAAAATTCTAAGCAGCCTTCCTCCAGCTGTGGAAAGAAAATAAGGAAGTCATTAGCTTCTTTAGCTCAGCTTATATCTTCATTTTGCCTGATCACTGAAAAGGAATGCAGTTTGAATTATCATCATAATATTTAAGGCTATGTAACAGAATGGCGTATTTTCTCTATGTACACATATGTTACCTGTAAATACATAGAGAGATGACTGAAAAGCTACACACCAAACTGAGGAGGAGGAAGCTGGTCTATGGGAATCTTAGCTTTTTGAATTTTTTAATGTCTTGATTTTGAAAAACAAGAAGAGAGTGTTTATGGGTGACTTTATTGATTAAAAAGCAAGCAATCAATCTGAAGCCAAGAAAAAAAAAAAGCAAACCAATACATACACACATGCACACACGTAGAAGAAAAGGAAGGAAGAAAGAGAAAAGAAAAAATGAAAAAGAAATGAACAAAAAGCTTTGAAAACATGCAATGCCTCATATAGGGATTTACCCTACAAAGATAGTCACAGTTTCGGACAAAGATACAATGTCATGTGCTACAGTAGTGTTTATAAGGTGGGAAAATCCAACACAACTTAAATGGCTCATGATATAAAATATGTAGAATAAAACCAGTTATGATCACTGAAAGTAGACCTGTCAGCCAGTCCAAATAATTTGTAGAAGAATCCTGGACCTTAGGAAGATTCCCATTATTTATGAAGTGTAGCAAAAAACCTCTACAGTTTCCAAAGCAGCACGTACAATGTTCACTTTTTGAAATGCAAGTATATACACAGAAAAAGATTTCAAGGATACATGTCAAATCTGAGCAGTGGCTTTCTTTGGTTATGGGTGAATTTTACTTCTTCCTCTGTGCCTTTAAAGTTTTCTTACAATGCACACATGTTATTATGGTTGAAATACACACACACATATACATACATACACACAAGTATATATACATATGTAGTTTTGAAAATGCATTAGCCTATACATGGTAATTTTCAACCATGGATGACTCTTTAAAATCAAGACAACCCGATCCCAGATGTTCTAAGTTATTTGCCCACTTCGTTCTTCAATTTGCTCATCAAGATATCATCCATTTGCTTCAAATATTCTTATGAATAATACTTGTATTGAAGAAGATAAACCAAATGGAGAGGGAAAAGATTACGTATGATGATGAAATATATTTGTTTTCCCAGGAGTAATTGCTCCCCCCAAAATATGTACCATTACCACCTCTAGAAGTTAAAGTACTATTTCACAACTTTTAAAAAGAAAGATAATGTTGCCTGGCACATTGTTGTTCATCATCATGAGAATGTGCAAATCACTCTAACTGAGAAGCTGCTCCATGAGGGATACAGGAATTTTTGTTTCCACTCAAAATTCATTTTACAATCGAGTTTAAAGCAGTAAGATTGCTTAGTTTTGGGGGGCTGAATATTACTTTGAAATCTCACTTGAACTCCCTGTATCTATGATGTGAAGGGAGAAAATCAGGGTAATTTTCAACATAATCCAAGTTTAAAAGAAAAAATTATTTTTTATTTTGAAAATAGGCAGTTTCTTTATCTTTTCAGATACATTTGACCTTTGCATAGGAAGTTGGTATTCTGACACCGTTCTGTTTTTACTCTCTATATTGCATGCTTATAGCAAATGGAAGTTTAAATATTTCACAACTGCTTCACACCTTTCAGAAACAGTCATAGAATATGGGATCCTTAAATACAGTAATGATTAGTAAAGCAACTCATGTTTTTTAAGCAACTCATTTTTTTCAAGAGTCTGCTTTCATTACTTAATTATGGCACTCTAGCACAAAACACTTCTTGTTCATATGAAAAAATATATTTATCCATCTCCAATGATGAATTCATGCTGTTAAAATTTTTAAAAATATATACTCATGATGAAAGAAACCTGCAATAAACAAACACTTCCTACCAGGTTCTTAATTTCCTTTCTTGTGGATGGTGTTTATCCACAAAGGCAAATGCAGTCTTTTAAAATGTATATAAACAAGCACCTTCCAGCTGAGAACATGTAATTGGTCGATCAGTTCTTAGATTTTAAAATGCCACTGTATATTCTTAAGCAATTCTTGGATTCTTGCATCCATAAAGAATGGCCTAAAGTGTACCTTCTATGGGGCATATCCATTTCCATGTCTTTTTCTTATAAAACTACCCTGGAAAGATTGATGAAACTGTCCGTGTCAAAAATATCCATAATTTTAAATAAAATAAAGTAACACAGAACACAGACTTTGACTTTCTCACAGTTGGCAATTTGGTCTATGTATTTAAAACAAGGTTAATTTCTATCACTTGAACATTTGTTTAAATATGTTAGAGTTGGATATTACAGGAAACTAAAGGGAACCAAGATTTAAAAACAGTTTTCTTTCCATAACAATCTGCCACCACAATGAAATAATTTGGCTTAGAAATTTACAGGATATGTGATATATTATAAAGGCTGTATTGCTATGAGTTTATGAATTAATGATTAACAGTTCTATTTGCTTTCTTACTAGAACCATAATATAAAGATGGGGAAGATGTAAGTACTACGACGACTAAAATGAAATGGTTAGACAGGTATTTTGCTTAATTTAGACACTGCAAGCATAGCTAATCATGCATTTGGTTAAATACTTGCTTGATGATATTCTTAATTACATGTCCTTTGTGGCTTGCTGGTATTTTCAGGTGCTATTAATAAAAATCAGTATTCCTAAAAGTGTAAGTAGATTGGAAGCAGATGCTGTTAGTAAAACATAATTGGGCTAAAGGAAAAATTTTGCAATTTGGAAACAGACCAATGTCTTTAAAGTGTTGGTTTGCTGTGAGTATGCATTCATGCAGGATTTGAAACAGGAATAATCAACAAATACATCTTAAGAGAAATAGAAAATATAAGGAAGGAGAATTTTTGTAAAACTCAGAGGAAATGTTTGCATGAACAATATTGGAATTGCTGGCATATGCTGCAGAAAACTCTCAAATCAGCTTCTGCTAGATTAGAATACGAAAATGGAACTTTAGCAAATAATTTTTTAAGGTACGCACAAAGGCAAATGAATTTAGGGTGTATTGTTTTGTTTTTAACCCAAAGGTCCTATTATGTTTAGAAGTGACGATATTGTATTTTTTAAAAAAATGCAAACAAGTGACATGGGAATTATTTATGAATAGATCCTTATATATTTTATATATATTTTGGTTCTACTTTTTGGTAGTTACAAATGGTTATCTTAGGAATATGTACTTTTTATAATAAAATGAAGTTTTTAAAAAGTATGAATGTTATAAAACTCTGAATTCTTACAAGTTTAAATTATAGGTCAAGCAGGAAATAAAAGCAATATAAATCTAAGCTTTGAACAGTGAATTCTTAATTTAGAGCCAATTTGAATTTTGTAACAAAATAAAATAATAATCTTAGCACTTACACATAGAAAAAGGTAGGGAGGAAACATAAGAAAATAGTAATTTAATTCTTGATTGTGAGAGTATGTATACATTGTTTTTTCCTCTTATGCTTTTAAATATTTATCAGGTTTTCTCTTTTTTTAGGAATATATATTACTTCAGAAATACATAAGCCTTATTCATAAAAAAAAAAGAATTAAATCCTCTCAGACCCCAATGTGATAGCTTGGATTAGGTAAATTTTTATTTACATATCTTAAACTGGTATTTTATTCATCATACACAGCTTATTAAAACAGAGCCAATATACTCATATAGCGCTAACTCCTAAAACTGATTAATCTGAACATATAATTTTTTTGCCATTAGGCTGTAAAATTAGCCGCTTAAAATTACTAAGAATCAAGTGTGTAAAAGGGCTAATGTTTTATTAATCTATTTTAGTTAGGATTCAGTTTCAAAAACCAATTTTGACAAATTATCAACTGACATGCTTCTTGGCTTAAAAGTGAATTTGTATTATTTTAATTGCTAGGAATATCATAGGCACTGACATGTATTTTTAATGTTAAACTACTTGCTAGCAATGGAATCATATTTTTGAATATCATTTCATTGAGGAGGTATAAAATAATGTTTCAAGTCATTTACTTTTAAGACTACAAAATTAAATATTAGTTGAGTTAAATGTAATGAACACATTGATATAACTCCAGAAAGGCAGTAATTAAGCAAAATTTCTACCTCTATTACAGGTGAGAAAGTGTTTGAAAGAAAGAATTTAGACCACATTGACCTTCCAAACTTTCCCTTTCCCCTTGATCTTAACTTTTATGGAACTATTATTCTCTGTTGAGAGAACGTTCAGGTTTTTATTTCTGTAAAAATTATTTAGAAATCTCTTTATTTCTGCGCCGGGGGACTAGGAATTGGGGAACTGGAAAGGTGTCATTTATCTTCCGGGAGAGAGAAAAAGACAGAATTTGGGGACAGGATTCCCCAATTCGTTTTTGCTATTATTTTTAATTTTTTAAAAGATTTTATTTATTTATTTGATAGACAGAGATCACAAATAGGCAGAGAGGCAGAAAGAGGAGGAAGCAGGCTGTCCGCAGAGCAGAGAGCCCGATGTGGGGCTCGATCCCAAGACGCTGGGATCATGACCCGAGCCGAAGGCAGCGGCTTTAACCCACTGAGCCACCCAGGCGCCCCGCTATTATTTTAAATTTTAATTTCTGTTTAAATAAGCCCACAAGCCCGCCCTCCCCCCAAACCCACCAGTTCTCAATCTTTATTTCATCAAAGGGCGTTGTTGACTATTCAGATTTTACTGAGTAATCTAAATTAAGGAACAAACACTCCAAAAATTTTAGTTCGGAACAAACACGCTACCGTGAAAGCCTAAGAAATATTATCCAATGTAAAGGCTCAGCTGGTGTTTTAAAACTCAGTTTTCTGGAATTCTTTCATTTTCCAGTTATTTGTCGCCTGACAGCTTATTTCACAAGTCCTGAAAAGTAACTGTATGTTCAGTTGGACATAAAACAGAAGGGAAATTTTCCTAAGAAAAACAAAAAACAACAAATGAATCACAAAAATAATTCTCTTATTTAAGAAAATGTCAACCTAGTATCCCTGGGGCACATTACTGTTGGCAACAATTTTAACACTTGCATCATTCACAAGCAATTCACAAACGCTTAGCCCGCAAGAACTTTCCTTCCTTTCTCGGCTTCTTACACACTTCAACTCGGCTTTTCCTCTATCCACTAACAGAAAATTAGGGAGACACGGAATTCATAACAAAGACAAAAATGAATTCTAATGAAAGAGTCATTTATTACAAAAGTGGGTGTGTTTTTTTTCCTCCGCCCCACAAAAGGACCTGAGTGCAGCAGACTTTACTCAGATTGAAAGGAAATTAATTTTCTTTTTGGATGTTTCGTCATCTGTTCTTGTTTCATGGCACAACCCCGAATAACTTGTAAAAATAAACGAAAAGTTAAACTTGAAAATATATCATTACTTTTAAAGGGTGAATTAAAACGGTTTTCAGAAAACTGTTTGTTTCCTTAACTAAATCCAGCGCGAAAGCTGGGCGAGGCTGGTAAGGACCCACCCCCGACCCGCCCACACCCCCCGGGAAGAGGGGCGGGACACTCGGTTCTCAGGTTGCGAGCTCTGGACTCCCAGCCCACTTATTATGCAAAAAGAAAAAATCGCCCCCGCTCTCCTCAATCCAGCCAATGACCAAACCGCATCTCGCCTGGCAGGAGGTGGAGCCAGGAGGAGGAAGCTCAGAGGTAAACCCAGTCCCACGTGTCACGGCTCTCTCCGCCTCTTCCTTATTCTCATCCCGCCCCTGCCCTGCCCTTGTTCGACCCCTCCCACTCTGGTTCTGCCCGCCCCAGGAAGAGGCGGGGAAGTAGGCGGAGCGAGAGACTCTCGCGTTCTCTCATTTACATGCTGCCATTCTATTGGCTAAGGCTGGCTAAGCGCACTGGACGGAGGGGTAAAGAAGCTTGTCAAAGTGAGCTTCACGGATTGGCTTAGCTGTACGATGACGTAAAAGGGGGCCGTCTGAGCAAATGAGAGCTCCGGGCGAACGCCTCTCCTTACGAAGCTCCTCCTTCTTGCCGCACCTCGGTGAGCAACCTAATGAAAGACGAGCCTGTGCATCTTATTTCTTTGAGCATTTAAATGAGAAAGCTAGAAATTTAGCTGTTTAAATATTCATGAAGAGGCGGGGAGATGTACTCTGTCTCCCGGAAACGCTTCTGATTGGCTGGTTTACTCAATAACGTGTTAGCTTTAGAAAACCTGTGAACACCTCACCTAAAGGATTGTTTCCCGCATTTTTTTTTTTTCCTCAAAAGCGCCACGCCATATACACCTATGGTTTTTTTTCCCGGTAATTGATTTCATGTGTGGTCCGATCGGCTCGGCTTTGTCACTCTTTCGCTCTCAATATATTTTCCTTTTTGTAACCCAAGTCCCACTTTCATCAGTTTTAAAATGCAAAGATCTGAGACAGATGGAAACAGTTAGAACCTCCGCTCTGCTGATGTGTATAATCTTATTAGTTTAATGGGTCACAGGGCGCAGGACCTATTTCCTATGGATCAAAGTGAAAACAAACACGGTTAATATCCCATTTTGTTTTAGAACCACATCGGATCGGGTTCCCTCTGTTGGCTGTGGTAATGACAATATTAAGAGATCTTGGTTGCCTTGAAGTTTAGAGGGAAAATGGAGTCATTGAAATATTCTGGCTTTAAAACGCATTAATATTAACACCAGGTAGCCGGTCGCCAGTTCCCTGAGCTCTCTTGAGTTTATCGCAGTGGCATGGCTATTAAAGGATTTCAGAGTTGCTTGTTTTGATCTATTGCCTTCAAGCAAGCGAAAAATCCTGCCCAGTTCGCTGCTAATTATACCAGCTTCTCAGATTTCGTCTATTCAGGCCTAAGGCAAGCAATCAAGCTCTTCGTGTAAATTTCAATTTAGGGCTCCTTAATGATTTTTTTCTTTATCTGTGGGTGGTGGTCACAAACTTTCTTAATTCTTAAGACGTTAAAGAGCCCCATAACTACCACCCAAATTTAGCTTTTAATTTCAGGGAGTTCTAACTCCAGTTCACAGATCCCCCCCCCCCGCCAAGCATCCTGGACCCTAGTTAACAACCCACACCTTAAGGAAATGTTTCTCATATTTTGGGTGTTTTATATATAATCTTCTGAGCACCTACAGGGTTGAGCCACGGCCTCTCTCTTCGTGGCAAAGGCTCCCTTTGGAAACCTCCCGCAGTAACTTCTCACCCCAATAAATTAAATGCAGCCACAGTGTGGTCCATTACCCAGGAGTGTGAGGTGACGGCGCCTGTCAAAGGTGGCTGGCCGAATACAGACCCTTAAATATTCCTACAGATAATAAATATCTGTGCAAGGAACGGATGTAAATAATAGGTTCATATTCGTTTAGAAAGCTCAGAACTACAGCAATGAATAAACGCACTACAGACTTGATGAATGCCCCAAGTCTTTCACAGAGGTGGGGCGGCAGGTCTTGAAAATATTTTGCCCTGTGTTGGGAGGCTGGGCTGTAGGAGCTGAAGGCACCAGCGCGTGTGCTAGTTCCTCATCGGGGCCTCTAGGAATGTAAATACCACGAGTTGAGACAGGTCTGGGCCCGGGAAAGTGCGAGCGGTGATTATCAGCAAATCATGTTAATTCCGAAGCTGTCGAGAATATTTGCTTTCACTTGGCCGCACGGGGTTGGGATTACTGAGAAAACTCTGTTCTTGTCATCCTCTCCTTGTGGGCTGGGAAGCAGCGTCCCTGAGTCCTGGGCTCTCCTTCCCTGGGCTTTGTGCAGAGTTCACACAGGCAGGTAGAGGCGAAACCAGCCTTGCCCTGGAGGCTGCAGGCGCGCACTTCCCCGCGCTCGTTGATGGGCTCAGAAACCGAAGTTAAAACGCATGGAGCAAGTTGCAGGGGAGTCTGATGTCTGGAACATATGTGACTGCTCTACCTAGAATAGGGCTGTCCCTCAAATAAACGTTCATTGCTTTCTTTTAATTTGCCCTTGAATTTCGTTATTTAAACGTCTGATCTTTAAGCATGCCTCAGTGCATCACATAATACTTTTTCCCCCTGATTTATCTGTTGAGGTCCTCATGCCTCCTGTTTTTATCAGTAGTGTAGCTGTATTTTGAAAAAGGATAATTTTCCCCTTAGAATTGGGGAAAATGGTCAAATCTCCAACCCGTCTTTTTCCTGCATTTACTCCTGGATCATGAAATATTGAAACCGTTAAAGACGTCCAACACTGATCAACTTTAGAATTATTATATATATTTTTAAAATGGAAATATAATCTTGGTATGTGTGTGTGTGTGTGTGTGTGTGTCTTATTATAGACCGACCATGTTAATCTCCCTTCCATGGAAAAAAAGAATATTTGCCAAGTGTGAATCTAAGTAATTGTTCATCTACAGTAACGATTTCAACTGGGCTTAATTTTTCATTTTCGGATACTTCTTTGCATCCAATATTCAGAGATATTAATAACATTCAAAACCAAAACACCTCTTCCAGTGTAGGGGAGAGACCTCACCCATGTCCAACAACAAATGCCCTTTCGTATTTTCTTTTTTCTATCTCTTTTTTCCCCTTTAGTCCCCAGTCTCCTCTAGTTCCTTATTTTAGCCGGGTAAGCCCAAGCTGTAAACTCTACGTAAACCAGAGCCACGTGGGTGGGTTCTCTGGCAGTCGCGTCCCAAGCGCTATCTGTGATCTGTCGCGCAGCTCTGGGATATGGAGAAGCAAAAGCTGTCATTTTCAGAGGAAAGAAATTCCACGTTGATGCCCGCCTGGGAAGAATCCCGGAAAGCCGAGAATTCCGCTAAGAGACCACCGGGACTGCAAGGATCATTGCCTCTTAGACTTCTGACAACATGTTGCTTGGCCTTATTTTGAAAACTTGTTTATTTTTCTGCTGGGAACGTGGACCTTTATGATGAAGACCTTTCTGGCCTTCCGGGGCAGGTCGGCTCCCTGGCCTCCACGGCGACGGCTCTCATTTAGGGAGGGCTGGCCTTCAGGTGACGTTTCCCCCAATCTAACAGTCAACTGCAAAGTTGTTTGGTCCACATCTGGGCTTTTCTCGCAGAAAAGCCGGTGGAAAAGCCTCGACTTGACTTTTACCATCACACCCCAAAGCGGGCCCCCCTCCAGGCTGCTCGCCTGGTCCAGTCGTGCCACTAGCATGGAGTTACAGCCGGGACCTAGCCAAGATCAGAGGCTGCACGGCTCGCCCCAGTTTAAAGGGAGCTCTGCTACCGGAAGTCATTTGACAGATCTCAGGCCTTTCTTCTAATCTTTACTGCTCTGCAGAGCTTTGCAAATCTCTAAACACGCTGTAACCTTCTTCAAACAGTGCTCCAGACACACTTGAGGGTGGGGTTTTACTTTAGGGACCGGTGGAATGGAAGTTGCATCTGCAGAGGGTCTGTACCATTTCCAACTCTTCTCGAGACCCTTACTTCCTCCAGTAAGCCGATTCCTGCGCATGCATCCGCCTACCCAGCCCCAGGAGCCCTTCTGTCCCTGGAGGCCTTAGACGACCCCCTGCTGGAGAATCACCCCGCGCCCCTGCGGCGGGCGGGCGGGCGGCAGCGGGAGAACCCTTCGGGAACTTAGCGGGACCGGCGGGGGCGGGGCAGGTGATTTATGACCCTGATCAACTTTTTAGGAAGCAGAAATTAACCTGAAGGGGATTAGGCTTGAGCTTTGAAGTTCATGGTTTTGTTTTCCTTCAACTCAGCCCTGCAATCAAACAGTTCTTGGTTCTTTCTACCCGCCTCCTCCAACTCCTCCCTAGGTCTCTGATCACCCCACTCCTATCCCCCAGCAACTCTCCCTGTATGGATTTTCATAATTAAAAAAAAGAAAAAAGAAAGAAAAAAGAAAAACTCCAGACCAGCGACTTAAGTTCCTGACTGTGACCTAGTGAACAGAGGCAACGTACTGTCCCTTCTGACTTCTTGGAATCATGTTTTACGTTTTAAACAGTTATTTATATTTGGAGGTTGGGAGTAGTAAATTTAAATCTATCTCCCTTCCTCCCTCCCTCCCTTCCTTCCTTTCTTTTCGCTCCTTCCTGCTTGTTCCACTCTCGGGGATTGACCTTCCCTCGCAGAGCAGAAGCCCAGTCGTGGTTGGGGTGGTTAGTGGCTCTGTGGATGACCACTAACTTCTCAGCGTGTCCTCCAGGTACTGCAGGTTTGTGAATTCCTCCCCTAGTTGACCAGAAAATTCTAATCCAGACGTGAGAGACCTCCCTTGCCGCCTGGCACTTTTACCTTGGCCGCTTTATTTCCATACCTCCAGACTCCGCTCCCTACCCCACAACCTTCCCCACCCCGTCCCGCCCCCACCCCCAAACTGCAGGTCTCCAAGGGGAATCTGTCTCCTGCGGTTTTTTCCCCGCAGGCGCCTGCTGAAAAGGCAATTTCCTTGGGGGTGTGGTTAGGCGAGAGAAAAACAGAAACCAGGATTGTTTGGGGCCTGAAACCATCCAAGTTTTATTGCATCCGCCACAAAGTCAACTAACTCTTAATGAGCATCCAAGCGGAAAAAGGCCGAGGTTTACTCGGTGTTAAGGCAGAGGTGGTGGTGGTGGGGTCGTGGGGGTGGGGGTTGCTTATTTTTTTTTCTTGCAACCAAAGGTTACAACACCTTCCCGAGGGGCTCTCCCCAACGCCAAGAGTACAGACAAGGAAGTCGAAAGGCATCAAGTTTCAGCTCCCTGAGAGCGAAGATCATTCCACCACGAGGACCTTCTAAGTTGGCCCTGTCTACAGCTTGTAATGAAAAGGATAATCTGTCTTGTAATAAGAAACAGGACTCACACAAACAAACCCAGCATCCAACGGCTTTCCAGCGCGCCTCACTCTTCCCTAATAAGGGCCAGTGACAAAATTGCCATCCAGTTCCACCCAAAAAAAAGAGGAAGCAGTAGATCTTCCTTTTAATAACTTCCCAAAGTGTTACAAATAATAAAAAGAACGCATAAATCATCTCGGGCACGACTGAACGTGGACCACGGAAGGATTTACTCTTCTGAAACCTTGACTTCCAACCGCGTTCTCATTGGCTGCTTTCTCGTAGCCCGGCCCCCAAATCCGTCCCCTTATTGGTCTGTCAGGATGGGTGACGTACGGAAAGGGCGTGGCGTCGGTAGGGGCAGGCTTCCAGCAGTGCGCATGCTCCCTATGGCGTGAGTGCGTGATTGACAGCAAGGGGAGGTTTGTGCGCCTGCGCGAGAGTGTATGGCGGTGGGGTGCTGGGAGCGTGGGGGTGATGGTGGTGATAGTGGTGGCGATGAGTGCTCGAATTGAGGCTGCTTCTTCCCGCTCTGTGGGTGTAGTCCTCTTGGAGGGCATTTTCCGCTGAGTCAGAAGAGCTGACAGTTACAGACTGGGACTCACGGGCTCGGGAGACAGTCTGGAAGCGATTTACTGAGGAGGGTCTCCAGCAGTAGGTTAATTCGAGAGGGAGTAAAGAGAAGTAGAAGGTTTGCTTTACTGTGCCTGAAGAGGATACTTAACAATACCCAGGAAGAGATTTAATGTTACCGCTGTGTCAATTTGTGCGTTTCTTGTAAAGCACACACTAAATCACAGCCCAGTCTTTCTTTCCACGCGCCACGCACCTCTTGCCCACCTTTTCTCAGCCCCGACCGAGCCCGGTCCGGTTCCCCTGCAGTCACAGGTACAAGCACATCAGGAGGAACTTCCAAAAGCACCGGAACACTGTGATGATCCTGAACTAGAAGAAACAAAGAAAAAAAAAAAAGTGAAAAGGAAAGAAAGAAGTAAAGGAGAAAAAAATGAAAGAGGAAAGAAAAAGAAAACTAGAAATATGTAGCACCAGTTAATACTGTCAAAAATAAATAAAATACCAACGGAAAAAATCCGCTAGTTACTGAATGTAAACTTTAAATTAATTCCCCAATTTGACTAATGTAGAAATAGCCCCAGCTTATTGCACTGGTGTTGTTAACGCCTGGTACAAAATTCTTCAGAGGCGAGGGCCGGCTTAGCCGACAGGAGAAGCGTTGCTCCCCGTTGCCCTGTTGCATCCAAATTCTCGTTTCGGACAAGTTTCTTTGGGGTGTTGGAGCTGAGCAGACAGGCTGGAGAGTGTTTTCCTATCACAGACTGTTAGGTCGTTGCTTCGTGTTTGCATATATTTTAGGGAGAAAATAAAGGTGTTATGGCGCTGAACATATTTTAATTTACAGTAGCCCTGCACGAATTTTGTAGCTGGCAAACCAAAGCTTCGGTTTTACGAATTCTGAGATTTAAAACTGGCAGTTACCTCTTAGCAGGCCCTGAGATTTTTTTTCCCCCTTTGTTTTCATTTTGGAGTGTGTAGTGAGGGGAAGAAGGAAAGTACACATTAAAGTATTACAGATGATCCATGCAAGTACTGTCCTGTCTGTGAGTGCACCGTAAATAAATAAAAAGCAGAGTGATAGAAATATGCGACTCTTCAAAGCAAAATAAATTTCTTTTAAATTTTCCCGTTGGTGTATTTTTTTCCCTTTGAAGCAGTGCTTTCCGCTTGCCTAAGTCTTGAGAGCCGTGTTTTTATAAAAACACTATCACAGAAATTTTATTCAGAAGCCTCATGTTCACCTTAAATTTGGAAATAATCACGACACGAAATTATTAGCATTCATATTCTCTTTGTTTTTTTATTTTGCCTTTGAGGACTTATCAATATTTTAAAGCAGCAAACATCAAATAAAATTAGTAACAAGGCTTTGATAGTTGCTTGTTTTTGTTTAACGGGATGTCTTTATTTTATTAGGTAAATATAGGCTTAAATTTATCTTAAAATAACGAGCAAAACAACACTTTTCTTTCGCATTGCTAGAACAAAGTGATTTTTCGTTTTTCTCCGTGGGTTTCTTCCCTGTCCAGCTGCCACAGTCGACTGACAAGCTCCTACCGGTCTGAGGACTAGTATGCAAATTTCAGATGATTGACACCTAGAGTAGAAACCAATCACGCTGGAGTCAGGTGCTGATTGGTTGACAATGATTTGACGTAAACTTGACGTTTTAAAAGCTTAACAGCCAATCAAAGCAATTCATGCAAATGAAGGAAGGTGTCGAATTACCAGGGGGCCAGAAATACTTGAGCACGCCCTCACGTGTTCAGTGGTGGATATTGCACAGTTGCCCGCCCGGTTCTCTGAATAAACGCAGCAAAATATTCAACTTTACATCCCGTTTTGGCCTTTCCCAAACTTCTGTGTCACTGGAATATAAATGTATCCTTTTAAAAAAATATAAGAGCCGTGTATGTCGTGCCCAAATATAATGGTTTAGTCTGGAAATCTATGTATCTGTGGGCTTCCAACGCACAGAATTTCCCGCTCCCGTTCCCACCAACACAGGGAATCTGTTTTTAAGTTAATCCTTCGTGAAGGAGGCTGCTTCTCCCCCTTGATTTCAAAAGGAGGATATTGACAAAGCCTTTCCCTGGAGAAACCCACTCTAGGCACAGATGGTCAGTAAATTTGGCTTCTTCAGCGAAATTCCGCATGGCACCGCCAGATGGCATTAAGGATCTCCTTCCAGTCGTCGTTCCTCCCCGACCTCCCCTGTCGCCCTCCGCCCCGTACCCCGTAAGTAATTTAGAAAAATTGAAAACCAAACACTTTTATATTGTGTAGCTCAATGAAGTGAGAACGTACCCGCACTGTTAAGGAGCTTCATATTACGAAAATAAGCTTTGTTGGTTGTTGCTTTAGTGTGAAACTTATTCTTGAGATTTTGCCTCGGGGAAAGTTGGCGAATAAAATACTCACATTCCCTTCAAGCAAAGTGCTCACCTGAAGCACAACTCCAAGCAAGTCAAAGAGATAAGAGTAGGAAGCGGCTGGGTTTCTGAGGGTGTCTCTTCAGGGCCTCTTAGACATTAAAATGAGATCGACGGAGAAGCCAAATCTCCCAGCGAGAGGTCTTCCCCGGGTGCGGAGTTTGGGGGGACGCATGGGTCCGAGGTTGGATCGAGCTGCTGGTAGAGCAGGGTAGCTTTTTAAGGGGCTTACTTTGGGATCCCGATTACAGATAGGGAACACGTTCCTTCCATTCGCAGATCACTGTTATTAGAAGCAATGCCTTTGTTTTGCCAACCCGGGCGGCGGCTGTGGGGAGAGGGCCTGGAAAGGATCGACTCCCCCGTCTCCTCTGCCTTCCTTTTTATGAATAGATCTGTTTTTCTGTTCGAATTTGTCAGAAAGAGAGGGATTCGTGCCGCCCCTACCTCAAGGCCAGACTAAGAGCTAATGGTATTTGCACAGGGGAGAAGGGAAGAAAGAAGGAAATACCCCAGAAAAGTGGCAAGTAAGGCCATTGATGAGGCTGACTGACCGCCCTCTTCTTGGGAAACTTCATGTTTTCTTCACTCATTTTTACAAGCAGAATAATTGTACATTTGCTTTTGATCACCCTACTCCATAATTACGCATTTTAAACTTGCAGTCAGGAGTTAAAAATAGATCTTAAACGGGCATATTTATTATTTTAAAAATGTCTCTTAAACTAGTCATTAAGCCCTCCTCTTACAAAAAGGCAGATTCATTCGGTTTGTTGCTTGTGCTTTGTCTGTTGACTTTTGTTTAGCCAGAAAGTAATGGTTAGGGTGCCCAGAAGGACTCCTGTCCCCCCGTCCCCCAGGCTAACTGTGGGTAGTTGTCTGGCCTAATGTTATAACCTAGTGCCTGCAGCACAAGGATCTGCACGTCTGAAACTGTAGGTAGGAAAACTCATCACACCCACATATACATACAAAATTGAATACAGTTATTTTTTTTTACCTTAGAGCTACCCCTTCAGATTTGTTAGTCCAGGTTGAAACATACGTTTATTTTATTCACTATCTGCACTCCCCCCCCTTTCGAAGCAAAATTATGATCGGAGAGCATCATGGACAGGCTAAATGTAAAGTAAAAATTTTAGGGATCGCTTATTTCTCTTAGGTAGTAAGAGTAATGAGGAGAAGCAGAGAACACAGCAACCTAAACCCTTCGGCGATTTGAAAGAGAACCTCAGGTTTCTAAGCACAGTCTCGCTGCTCTCGGGTTTGTTTTCTGCGCCGCAAAAAGGTTGCAAATTGTGTTTAAACAGACAGAGCTGCGGCCTAGGGGCCTCTCCAAGGCTTCGCCCGGGACCTCAGGGAGCTAGAAGCTTCTCTTCCTAATCTCGGAGTCTCTTTTGCTTCCCCGCAATGAAATCGCGCCCAAAGCTGCGAATGTGGCGCCCCCCCGTGGGACGGCTGCACTCGGGGGCTCGGCCGCGCGGAGTGGAAAAGACCCGGGGACCGAGCGGCGGGAGCGCGGGGCAGAGGTCCCGGGAGCAGGGAGTGCGGGGGTCCCCCTGCACTCCCGCGAGCTCCGTTCCCCGCGAAAGTGTGGGCAGAAGGCGCGAACGGCCGCGGCCGCCTCTCCCCGAAGGCCGGCCCGCGAGGGGAGTCGAGGCTCGCCTGCGCGCCTGCCCCCCGCCGCCCTCGCCCCGCGCCTCTCCCCTTTCAGGGCCTCTTCCGGGCTGAGCCTTGGGAGTCCGTTTCCCGGTTGAAGTGATTTCGGCCGATTCGGTCCGGCGCGGCTGTAAATCAACCCCCCGCAGCCGGCCCCGGAGGCCCCTCCGGAGCTGGGCGGGGGGGCGCGGGGACGCAGGGGCGCGGGGACCGGCCCACGGCCACCCGAAGCCCGCGGCCGCAGCTGGACCGGCTGCCTCTGGCGACGCGGCGGGGGTTAAGCCGCGCGAATCAATCAGGCCCACGCCGCGGTCCCCGAAGTCGCAGCGCCGCCCGCAGGGCCTGCTTTGTGTCTCGCTCGTCCGCCTGCCCCGGGCTTGGGAAGGCCGGCCGGGCCGCTTCGGGGTCCAGGGCCGCGGCGCGTTCCCACGCGGGGCAGAGGTGGCCAGAGAGCCGTCCCACGCAGTAACGCGGGGTTACGGAGGCCCGGGACCGACCTCCCGCGCCGCCCGCCCCGCAGCGGCTCCCTCCTGGCCCCTCCAGCAGAAGGCAACTCTTTCTTTTCCGGCGGCTGGGACCCCCAAGCCCCATGGTCCCAGAAAGTGCAGTGCAACTGGGCGGGATCCGGGGGGGGGGGTCGGAGATTAGTCAGTGGCAACCAGAGACCCCGAGCAAGTCACAGTATGTCTCTGGGCCTCAGTTTCCCGTCCGTAACACGGAAGAGCTGTTTTAGGATCTTCGCCTTTTTGTTGTTGTTGTTCAGGTCTAATGTTCTTTCGTTTGGATGGGTTTTTCCGCCTGGGTTTCTAGAAGTTCCCTTTCCCTTCCTTCCTTCCACGTTTACTGTTCTTCCAGCCCCCTCCCCGGGATACAGCGGGGCTGGCACCGGCGCGTCCCGGAGCACAGCCGGGCCCCCAGGGTCAGGGCCCTCGAACCTTTGAGGAGCTGAGCCCCGGCCATGCTCGTTTCGGAGAAGCCACCAGGGGGCGATAGAGCCCAAGGATAGAGCCGCCAGGCTGCTCGAGGTGTTTCCAAAAGTTAGTCAAACTCGTCATTGCTTCCTTTTCCTATTTGGCCCAGAGTTGTTTCTTTTAAGATCTCAGTTGGTCAGCACTGAGGGGGTGAATGCAGCGAGGGGCTCATGGGGCATGAAGTACACAAGCATTAACGAAGAACAGGCTTAGCATGCCCCCCAAGACCAAGCAAAATGGAGTGAGTGCAAAAGGCTAACTTGAAGTACAAAACTTTTTGGTTCTGATGCCCTGCCCACGAAGTGGGCTTTCAGGTTCGGAGAAAGAAGTGGAGACAGGCGCCAAAGGCATTGAAACGGTGGGGATGTTTTCACCCGTTCTTTTGCAAATATTGGGTTTATTTTGTGATCACGAATGGGGAGTAGGCTGATAGGGTGTGAGCACACAGAGGAAAACAGAAAGACATTCTCTGGGTGGGGGAGGAGATGGGGATGGTTTAGCTTAGAGAGCCCCACTGCAATGACCTTCATCTTCGACCTTCGTAAATTCTAGAAAGATTCTGTTTGCGAATGAGCGAGAAGAACCACACCCCTGCCTCTGTCTCCAAATGGCAGTGTTGGATTGTTCTTTTATTTGTTTCCTGAGAATGTTTTACAATATGGATTAGCGGGGCCTCAGTGAAAACTGGGGCTGGTTCTCTGGGAACAGCCAAAGGATCTTCAGGAGAAAATGTGTTAGGCTGAAATAATCATCTTTTCCCACATGTGCAAGCCTCTTGGACTGTGTTTGCTTTCAAAGTCCATAAATGTTTTTATTAAACTATATCTTTCTTGTAGCCCCTGCGCATATAAAGTACAGCATATGTAAACGCTTCCATTTTGGTCCTCCTTTAGGAAAACTTTGTAACTCGCAGTAAATATTTGCTCTAGGGTGAAGCTTGGCAAGCAAGAGCTAAAGTCTAAAATCTGTTTTCACTGTATGTGTTTGTGTGCACATGTGTATGTTTTAACAGTATATATACATATATTGGAAAATGTGTAGCACAGCTCAGTATTTTTACTCCTTTGCCACACATGGGGAGGTCTAATGACTGTAATTACTTGGATGACATTTAAAAATTAACAAATTCTCTTTCAAATTTGATTCTTCCTTGTGTGTTGTTGGCCCTCCCCCCCCCAAACCATGTCAGTTAAATGTTCTTACAATGTCACCCTAAAATAACCCTCTTTAATGTAGTGATTTTGGAGGGATATTTTATTTTATTTTTTAAGATTTTATTTATTCATTTATTTGACAGAGAGAGACACAGCAAGAGAAGGAACACAAGGAGAGGGAATGGGAGAGGGAGAAGCAGGCTTCCCATTGAGCAGGGAACCCCATGTGGGACTCCATCTCAGGACCTGGGATCATGAGTCGAAGGCAGAAGCTTAACAATGGAGCCACCAGGTGCCCCTTTGGAGGTATATTTTAAAGCAGTCAAGCGTAGTTTTTGCTTCCTAGATTCTATCTTAATAAGAAAAATGTAAAAATCAAATCACGATCTTCATTGTTCTCCTTCTGTTTATACTTTCAGTTCTTTTAATGTTTTGATTTCTAAGCCATACCAAAAAATTTCAGAGAGAAAAATGAAGACAGTTCAGAGGTATGACGCATACAGCATTAGGACTTTTGGATTCTCATCCCTGGAGGAAAATTTGACTTGCAGCTACTCCTCTGTCATGAAAGGGACTTCAGTGTCGTGAAGACGTTGAATCCACTGAGGCTGATGAAAGAGAATGCTATGGAAAATTATTTCAAAGTATGAAAGCTGCTAGATGAGGGCTGTGTGTTAATCATCTTTGAGGGAATAATCGGGAGTCATTAACTCAGATCAGCCTGAGCAGCCTTGACATGCGTACTGCCATGTGTGGCTCCCGGGTGTGTCCTGCGCCCCTGGGCTGGCTGGAAGTGGGATGGCCCTTGCAGGAGCCCCAGCCTGCCCTCGTTCTAGAGACATTCTCTCCTTTCCTCCTTTCCTTTCCTTTCTTTCTTTTAAGCCATAGACACTAAAGGGAGAAGGCTATGCTAAGCGGCATATCCGGAGTTAAACTCTTTCCTTCTGTTCTAGAGGGACACAGATTTGCCTTTTCCATTGGAGGCCCTCTTGAAAGACTATAACTCATTGCTTTTGAGTGATGGGAACTGAGCACCGGGCAGGCTTGTTTCTTTTCTTTTTCTTTCCATCATCCCCTTACCTGCCCCCCGCCAACCCCCCTGTATCACAAACATAGCATGTCCTCTGCTCCTCGTGTTGATTTTATTTATTCTAGTGACAGCTGCAGAAAGAGAAGGCAGCTCCGAGCAGGGAGAACAAGGGACACTAGATACATGTTTGCTGTGGGCTGGGCTGGCTGTTAAAGTTGGAGTAGCCTTCGTCCAGAGAGCTGAATGCACAGCTCCCCTCCCATGCAGACAGCGTCCCTGGAAAACATCATGCGGATCTGAGTCACTCTCTGGAGGACCCGCTTCTCAGAGTTTGGTTTGGCAGTTCGGGCACATATAATCCTTCCTTTCATACTTTCCCTGCGCTTCTGAGAGCAATGGTTTCCAGTTCGAGTGCACAGGGGTGCCTTAAGAGAGGGCCTAGAGCTATAAAAAGAGGAGGCCTTTGGGCATGGCCTTCTGGGGGCTGACAGTATCTGAGACTGTCCCAGTTGGGGACTGTACCCTTCCAGTGAAGTGTCACACAGATGCGTGAGCGAATCCATGGGAACGAGGAGCTGGCCATCGCACATGTTGGGGAGTTGGAGAATTCTGAGCCATGGGGGCTGGGAGAGTCTGGAGGAAAGTAGGTTCCCTTTAGGGGCAGCTGGTAAGGGCTGTTGCTTTGCAGTCAGCCTCCTTTCATCCACCCTGGCCAGTCACTGAAGTTCTCGGACCACAGAAAGCACGATATAACTGAGAACAGCTGTAGGCAGGTTTGTTTTATAGGGGCTGGAGATACAGCTTGGACAAGCAGCCTGGGCATCTTTGGATCCTCTATTTTTCTAAAAGATGGTAGATGGATAATTGAATCCAGTCCCGCTGAACTTTATTCTAGTCCATTTTAGTCCAAAAGAAATACGATGTGAGCCACATGGGTAATTTTACATTTTCTAGAGGCCACGTTTGAAAAAAAAAAAAAAACAGATAAAATTACTGTCACATTTTTTATTTAACTCAATATCTCCAAAGTAGTTTTTCAGTGTATAATCAATATGAAGTGGGTGATGAGATTTTTACATTCTCTTTCTTCTCCCATGTTTTCAGTATCTGGCAGATAACTGACAGAGCACATCTCAGTTTGCATTTCAGGGGCTCAGGAGCCACATGTGGCCAGTGGTTATTGTATTGGACAAGGCAGCTCTAGAGAGTTCTAGCTCTAGAAAGTCTGGTTGCATATACAAAGTCCATAGCGGATTTCCTCCCACAGTTCTGTTAGGGTCAATAGAACTTTTCCCCTGTTGGAGAAAAGACCAAAGACAATAGGTTCAGAAACTTTTAACAGGGTCCTTTCATCTTGAAAATGAAGAGTCCTAAGCCCCAACCCATGCATCGAGGAACATCTGGTGTTTCAAAGAAGTGGGTGTTGCCTTTCAGAGATTTTTTTCTATTTTAAAATGTTTATTTTTAACTATGAAATAAATCCCTACCTGCTATAGAATATCTAGACAATATGAAGTATAGGAAAATAATAAAACTCATCTGTAATCTCACCAGCTATCAATAACTGCCATTCAAATTTTAGGATATTGCTGTCCTTATATGCAGATCGCTCCCCTAGCTGTGATTATACTGAAATTGTGCTTATCTAGCTTGCTTTTATCCATTTACTGTTACCTCAGAGGCATCTCCACACGTTGTTAAAAGCTCTTCATAAGAATAATTCTTAGCGCCAGGATGGGTGGGCCATAGTTTACTAAAGTTGGTGACTTTTGGTAGAGTAAAGCCTGTAGTGTGCTCATTATGGCATGACCAGGACACACAGACCACTTCAGGGAAAAGTCACCCCACAGGGTGGCCGTCCTCATCCTTCATGTGGGGGTGCATGCCTTCCATGGCTATCTCACCATAGAAAACCAGAATACTTTCTACACCCGTGCTTATTTTTTTTTAAAGATGTATTTATTTATTTTAGAGTGAGAGTGCATGGGGGAGGGGCAGAGTATCTCAACCAGACTCCCCACTGAGCATGAAGCCTGATGTGGGGCTCAATCTCATGACCCTGAGATCATGACCTCAAGAACCCAAGTTGGTTGGTTAACTGACTGTGCCACCCAGGTGCCCCCCGATGCTTATTTTTTTAGAGAATGGATGTAAATACCTTAGAAAAGAATCGTCCTTCTTGTGCCCAGTCACCCACCCAAATTTGACACATTTGGATTGTGACGTAAGGGTTAAAAAGTCAGTTTTTCTGAAGAGATTTTGAACATTATGACAAGAACATTATGAAGATATTCATAGAACATTTTCTTTCTGTCTTGTTGAATCCATGCCCCCTAAGATATCACCGGACCTCTTGGGTACAGGTACTGGGCTATCTTCGGTTGAATCATAGTTGGATTTCTTTTTGCTTCCCCTTTTGGCCCTCTTTCCCACCATTTGTCTCTCCCGCAGGCTTTTGTGACATAAACCTTGTGGAATGTTGGCTATGCACATAGCGTGAAGGATTCAAGCTCTCCCATTTCAGGCGGGTTAGCCAAGGTAAGCAACAGAGAGTGGTGGAGATTGGGGACAGATATGACGGGAAGAGGCTGGAGTAGTGGGACTCTGGAAAGCACCCATGATATATGACAATGACAGCTTTGAGGTTACTCCACTCCTGGAAGTTTAGCCAAGGGTGACTGTAGCTGACTGATGATCACCAGGTAATAATAAAGTCTACTAGAAATGGCACCATTATGGACTGCCGTGATTACTTTTTCCTCTATATGCAAAGGCCTGGGGGCCGTTTCCAACCACAGTGTGCTTCTCTTGACACAATCCTGCTACAGTCTGGTGTCCGGATGTGACAGACTTCTCATCTGGGAATCCAGAGACCTTCCCTGAAGGGAAAACCCTAGGACAGAGTGCTCCTGTAGCCTATCTGTTCTCTTGCCAATGATGGGTTCCCAAACTTCTAAGCACAGTTGGGCTGGAGTGGGTGGGGTTTCCTTGACACCCTTCTCTTTGGCCTCACACCTTCTGCCACAAAAGAGCATTTCTCCTGACTTGTCAAAGATTCTGCAAGCATGCAAGTGCTGGGGGGATTTTATTAAACTGGCAAATATTCATACAAGTTTACTTCAAACCAGTGACTCTTCTCTTTCCCAATCCAGCCGAGTTGTTACTTTCCTTCCCCATCTGAAGCTCTTGTTGGCCCAAGCAATTCAGGGCAGGGAGTCTGAAGGCTATTTTGTTTCTAAAGTGGGCAGTCTGTAAAATAGTGGACCTTTTAACATTGCACTGACAGACACTTTCAGGGCTAATATAATTGATGTATTCATTGGAGCTTAAGCGAAATAGCTTTGCAAAGGGGAGAAAAAAACTCGTCTTTTCACCTAAGGACTGACCGATTTGTGGTTTGGATGCATACACCAGATATTAAACAGACTCGATGGAAAAGGTTTGTTCGCCTCAAGTTTGACTTTCCCTCATCTTGTAATTTTTGGCCCCGTGTCAAGTTTTTGTCCATTCCCCTGCACGCCTTGGGTCGAGGCCAGCGCCACGGGCTTGCACTCTCCGTGGTGTTGACAGAGTGTTTTTCAGCTGTACCAAAGGCCACAGATTTTATGTCAGACTTCAAGATGCACAGCTTGATAAACATGTCTGCCTCTGGCGATTGGCAGCATTCTTTCTGGAAAAGAAAACAAAAATTGTTTTACATAAATAAGGAAAGTGGTATGAATAGCATAGAATAACACGATTGGAAGGTGTGCCTGGGTCCTGAGCTTTTCTGCAGTGCGTTGTGCTCTTTAGATGGATTTAGTTTTGAATTCTCTCTTCACCTTCACCACCATCTGATGGCTTCCAGCAGCCATGTGTATCTGGGTCTGTAACGAATAAACAAATCAACAACTGATTTGTTTGGGAAATCAGAGGGTGGTAAATAACTCCAGGCTGGGGTTTTGGAAAAGGAGCTCAGCTTTCTGCAGCTACTCTGTTTCTCCTGCTGGCTGGGATGGCGGACCCCAAAACACCTTCCATTCACTGTAGTTTACTTTTGTTAAAGATTTTTCAAATTTATTTATTTGACAAAGAGGAGAGACCCAGCGAGAGAGGGAACACAAGCAGGGGGAGTGGGAGAGGGAGAAGCAGGCTTCCTGCTGAGCAGAGAGCCCGATGGGGGGGCTCCATCCCAGGACCCTGGGATCGTGACCTGAGCTGAAGGCAGCCACTCAACGACTGAGCCACCCAG
This sequence comes from Taxidea taxus jeffersonii, assembly GCA_003697995.1. NCBI lineage: Eukaryota > Metazoa > Chordata > Mammalia > Carnivora > Mustelidae > Taxidea > Taxidea taxus. The sequence goes on from RCUC01163954.1 coordinate 54,422, forward strand.
GTACCCCTCATTCACTGTAGTTTAAAGAAACTCTGTGATGCTGTGTCTCTTTGGTATTTTTTTTTTTAAAGATCTTATTTATTTGACAGAGAGAGATCAGAAGTAGGCAGAGCAGCAGGCGGTGGGGGGGGGGAGGCTCCCCGCCGAGTGGAGAGCCTGCAGAGAGGCTCGATCCCAGAACCCTGAGATCATGACCTGAGCCGAAGGCAGAGGCTTAATGCACTGAGCCACCCAGGTGCCCCTCTTTGGTATTTTTTAACTGAGTTTTCTTTGCCTTCGCTTCTTTCCCTTGGCTGGGTGTCAGGCCACGAAATTTGGTAGGGGGTCAGCACACCTGCAGGACACAGAGCTCTGCTCCACCTTAGCCAGAAAACTCGCCATTTTAGGGCTGCAGGCAGCTTGTCACTGATGCTCACAGTGACTAGGTACTGGGTCCTGGGTACCATCTAACAGCTTCTGATAATCAGGCTTATCACCTGGACTTCCAAGGCTCCTGTACCCCCCAGGGGCAATACATGGAAGCTGGTTTGCCATCGAATAGATGCCCCGGAAGCCTGAGAATGATGCTGGCTCCTTCAGGTTGAACCTCCCTTTGCTGGGTGGATGAGGCGCCGAAGGGGTCTGAGCAAACCTGTGTGGCCGAGCAGCCTAGGGCCTGCAGGGGAGTCTCTCGGGAAGTCCCTGCTCACCTGGACGCCGACCTCTGAAAGACGCCGGCTCTTGGGACATCTCCTCCCGGGATTCCTCATTCCCATCCACCATCCCTCTCCCCCCCAGAACCCACTCCGAAGCCCAGCGCCAGACCTCTGATGTCACTGCACGCCTATGATTAAACGCCAGCTCGAAGAGCAGCCTGGTGACAGGGAGGGTCAGCAGTAATGGGTCTGAGAGGGGTTTCAAGGCCCAGGGTAATATTTTATTCATTATCAGTGTCGGCCGAGGAGCTGTGAATCTGTCTGTTGTTTGGTAGCACTCTATCTGACACCTCCCCAGGGTCAGTGCAGAAGCTCGAGGCTGCTGGAGTGCAGTTTTTGTTTGAGGAGTGTGTGTGTGTGTGTGTGTGTGTGTGTGTGTGTGTTGGGGGCTGTAAACACTGGATAGTAGTATCTTATCAGGTAACAGAGCTGGATAGTGATGAAACAGTTCATCTGTCTTAACTTCCGAAAGCTGCATTAAAAATTAAAATGGCTGATTCCTAGACATGGTGCTCTACCTATATGTACATAGACCGATATACGCATGCTTGTAGGTACGCATGTCTCTGTGTTGTTTTTGGATGTTTTAGAGTGAGCTTTGAATTTAGGATGCCCCCCGTCCATGCTGAAGAGCCCTTGTGTGCACCTGTTCTGTCTGTGAAGGGCAGGTTCCTAACCCGGGTTGGATGCCCAGTGGCCCATGGTGGGGGGGAAGGCTTAGCAAGGTCTGGGAATCCCTGCAATTGTAAGTCAATGTTTGTACAGGGGGGCTAAGTTATGCAGCCTCTCCAAGCTCTTTTAGGCATCTGTAGGATGGGGGAAAATAATTCCGGCCTCATTCAGTTAGTGTGAGAGTTAAAAAGAAAATGCACACCAGGGTGCCTGGGTGGCTTAGTTGATTGGGCGACTGCCTTTGGCTCAGGTCATGATCCTGGGGTCTTGGGATCGAGTCCCACATTGGGCTCCCAGCTCCATGGGGAGTCTGCTTCTCCCTCTGACCTTCTCCCCTCTCGTGCTCTCTCTCACTGTTTCTCTCTCTCAAAAAAATAAATAAAATTAAAAAAAAAATGCATGCCAAGCACTTAACACAGTACTGGCCCCAAAGTGTTCTCTGAATATTAGATGCTGTTATTATAACTGTTGTTGTTGTTATGATGTGCCTGTGTGAATTTTAAATGGATATAAAAAGCCATAGATTTTTACCAATTTTCGGAGGAAACTTTGGGCCAAACAGGGCAAGAACCACTGTCCCTGATATGGCTACCAGAGAATAAATCTCTCGCCAAGTCTAAGTCTGTTTGTCAGAAACAGGAGAGGAGGGCATGTGATTTGTGAGGCTTTCCCTCTGGGGGAAATTCCTACGGTCCCCGGGAAGCAGGAGGACTTGGCAACGTTTTTATGTCACTCCTGTTTTCTTCCACCTTCTATTAATTAAAAACAAGTTTTTTCCCTTACTCTTCCCACTTTTTTTTTTCTTTCCTGAAAGAAGTCCAGGGGGCACAGTCCTCTTTTCTGCACATACACAAATCCTGTTTTCCCTCACGTTCTTTTGGGGTCTCCGCTATTATTATAACAATGATAACTTTTTAGCATTTAATTTCAAAATTACAAAATAAAAGTGCCAACGCTACACTGCAGCTTCTCTTGTGACATAAGTAAATGTGGCTATTTCCACTTTACAGGTTTGCAGGCTGAGCCAGAGGAGGGGATATTTTTATGTACGTACAGAGTCAGAAATAGTTATTCTCCGTTCAGGTCATGCTAAACCCATGTGCCAAGTAAAACATCACAAAGGGGGCTTCCTCCAATGCAGTGGCCCCACGAATCCAGTTACCACAAACTCTGTGGGAGAGAAAGTGTCTCTCTCCTGTCATAAATCTGCAGCCCCTTTGCCATGGCTGAATGGTTGAAACTACACTCCTGATAATCTCCATGATTTTTCACATAGAAATGAAGACCAATAGCTGTGAAAGTTACAGAATACCAAGTTACATGTGGTAAAAAGAGACAGTCAAGCCCTTCATCTAAAAATTAACTTAACTGCTCGAGGAAAGATATGGTTATAAAGTTAAATGGCGTAATTTCGTGTATGGAAATGGCTGTCCTTTCTTATATTTAAAATTTACCTTAGGACATAATTACCTCTCCACAAAGCCAATTTCTAAATGGGAAACATTCCTCTGGCTGGATGTTCTTTCCATTTCTTGGGGCCCCCGTGGAATAGCGCTGCTCAGCGGTCGGGGAGGAAGTGTCAGTGCTCAGAAGCAAACCTCCTCAATGAAAGCCTCCCTGAAAACTGGCCTCATTCATCATTATCTATTCTCATCTCGAGGCAGCACGCCAGCTTCCCATCCTATGGAATTTGGTGGGAATTCTCTGAGAAGGATGTTCCGGGGGTGAGAAACTGACTCAGCGTGCGGAAAGGTCTCTGGTAGCGTTCCCAAGGAGGAGACCGGAGGGATCTCAGTTTAGCCAATTCACGTTGTCTTCTTCGAGTCTTCCAGTGGACTCGAGGGCCCACTTTTGTTCCGATGTGACATCCCACTGTGTACGAGCAAAATGCTAATTTGGGGTCATTTGGCAAATGGCATTCTCTTTTCTTATTTGCAATGACACTGTTCCTTTCTGGAATCGGTTCACCAGGCCTCCCTCATTTCCGCGGCTCTTCATCAGCCCCGTAGAAAGGTCTGACATAGATTTTGTCTGAATTTTTGTTATTTGCAAGGAAGTGAGGTCTTTTGTGCTCTTCTGATCTTAATTGGAAGGGAAGCCCTGTGCAATAACGTCGTGATTTACAGTGTGAAATATCTGTGCTTCTGCTGGTTCCCCGAGTCCCAGAGTCTAGAGACCAGAGTTGCTTTGTTCATTCACGACGCACTTGTCCAGCCCCAACTTCACTGAAAGCAGAGCTCTGGGTGCTGTGGAGACTGTAAAGATGGATGGGACCTGGGTCCTGCTTTCCAGGGTGTAGACAAGGTCTCGAGGATGAGACTTGTGCATATGGAAGCAGGAAGGTGGTGTGTTGCAAAGGCGCAGAAGGATTCCCACAGAAGGTCAAAAGCAAGAGAGATCGCTTCTGCTTTTAGTCATGGCTAGGCTTCTTGGAGGAGGTGGCATTTAACTAGGAGAATACTGTGGGCAGATCCAGAAAAGGTGACTTAAAGGGGGAACAGGATTCTGGCTTTATGTTCCTTTAAAGAATAATTCTTGGAACTTATTTTCTTTATGGACATTAGGGTTAGTGATGATCCGAATGTGCCTTTCTTTCAACCCCCAACTTTAGATTCTTTTGTATAAGCCATGTGACCTTAAGGCAAGAAAGTGTGAAAAATGAAAAATGCAAAGACCAAGAGCAAGTCGACGACACGGGCATTATGGATGATAGAGAGCGTCTCTTCCCCACTGGAATAATTTACCAGGTCATCGTGCCAGAGAAATACAGTTTCAAGTTGAAAACAGAACCTGGGTTTCAAAGTCCTGAATTTACAAATGGCAATCACTGGGCCTTTATCTGTTTACAGAAGAAATCGCAGCGGAATAAGGCAATCACCCTTTCCCAGAAAGCAAGAAGGATGCATTTCCTCGCACTGTAAATAGAGCCTCTGTGAGTCTGGCCACCCCCTCTTCTCAGGAGACTGCAGACGCTGGACGGTAATAACTGGTCTCTCAGGCAGGAATAATTAATGAAGTAAGTGTAGGTTTGTGGCTTGTGAGCAGCCAGGGTGAACCAGCTTGTCCATTTCAGCTTTCGCCTTAACCACCGGGACGCTTACTTCCTGAGTCAGTGGTGATCTCGCAATGCTAACAAAAGACCCCCATTGATCATTGCCCTCTCGTAATTGCTGCCAGTGTGAGGCTGTCCCTCACAACTTGTTGACATCTCTTGACAATTTAAATATGGCCCGTGCTAAAGGCCCAAAGCCATCATAATGCGGGGTGAAGAATGAAAAGGCAAATATGGACTCTTGCAGCAAACTCAAGTTCAGGGTGCAACAATGCTTCTCCAGTGATGACATTTAATTGTGCATTGGTAGCCTTTCCACTGGAGCCCCCAGGTTCTGTCTGAGCTGAGAGGTTGCTGGTAAGCTAACTCTTAACTAACCCCATAACCTTTCAGAAACAAGAAATCAGAAGGCAGTGTGTATCCAAGAGCACTTGGGTGTGTTTGGAACCACCAGAAGGAAAGGTCTCACCCCAGGGGTGGGAGTGGAAGTTGGCAGCCTGTGTCTGAAAAACTGCCTTACATTTCATCCAGACTCATGCTTAGCAAACTGTAGTGAGGGCTCAGCAAACTGTGAGCTTGGCTAAATCCAAGCCAGTGCCTGTTGTAAATAAAGTCCTACTGGAGCACAGCCACACCCATTTGTTTATATAATGTTTATGGATCTTTGGCTTTTGCAAGAGCAGACTGAGTGGCCGAGACAGACTGTATGACCCGCAACGCTAAAAAATCTTTCTTATCTAGCCTTTTAAAGAGATAGCTCTAATGTATATGGCCAGATGGCAGTTTTCATATGAAATCACTGAACTGGGTGCCTGGGTGGCTCAGTTGGTTAAGTGTCTGCCTTCAGTTCAGCTCATGATCCTAGAGTCCTGGGATCCAGTCCCACATTGCGCTCTCTGGTCAGTGGGGAGCCTGCTTCTCCCTCTGTGCTCTCCCTCTTTCAAAGGAATGAGTAAAATCTTAAAAAAGGGAAGGGAAGGGAAGGGAAGGGAAGGGATCACCGAACTAAGCCTTCAGTAGAAGGTTCTGTAATCTTAGAGAAACCTTGCAATTAATTGTACTTTGAAGCCTAGAGAGCTGGACCTGAGACACTGAGGCCACCATCTAGGCTTATTATGAAGTTTTCAAACTCTTGGGCATTACTGTGGTTCTATTTCTCTAAGACACCAGTGCCTATAGCAAATAGTCTAGCCTTCCGTGATTTTAGGAACGTGGCAAAATTGGGAGAATCAGAAGACCCTGGAGCCCTTAAGGTCTAAATGGCCAATTTCTGAAATGGAGGTATAAAAGCTCAGCACAAGCTTTTGATTCGCATTTGGTTTGGATGACTGTAAAGGTTTCCAGGGTCACACGTAAATTTAGCAAAAGTTAGGCATGCTTGTTCTAGCATTCCATAGTTAAATTCAAATTTCTGGACTGCTTAGAGAAAGAATTCTTCTTTATAGTCGAGAAGGAATTAACCTCTAAGGCACCAGATTGCTATGATTGTTAAAAACCTAGTAGTTGTTTGGGTCAAAAGGTCTCTAAAATGTACTGTATATTCTTGGTCTGAAAAGCCCCTGATTTAGGTCTATTGCCAACATGGGTGGCAAACTGAGAGCCAGCCCTGGGGGCTCCCCTTCCTGTTGCTGTCCACGTTCTACCCCCAGCTTCATCAGCTCTCACACACATGGAGAAGATGTCCTTTGCCCTGAATGAAAGCCAGCGGGCTGATGTGTTGAGAAAGATTCTGAGGGGAAGTTAGGTATCATCTGCTTCACCATTCTGATTCTTGCTCTGTGGCTTCCAGGCCCTCTGAATGGCAAAGTCATTTTTTGTTGCTTTGTTATCAGCTCTTTACTCTGCTGATAGCGGGACTCAGTGTTCCTGTTGCTGGGTGTCAGCATCATCTCTTCTTCTGTTCCTCTGGTTCCTTACTTCACTTCTCTCCCCTCCTTTCTTACAGTCAGTCATCTATCTTCTGGGCTCCTCTGACTGTGATGACTTCTCTTGAGAAGTATGTCTTTAGACACTCCTGGTCAAGAAGGTGCTTCTCTCTGTTCCCCAGGGCCACTGTTTATGAGTGTGCAGACGGGGACCTGGACAAGGTTGGGCAAAGACCTGGGCAAAGATGGGAATGGAGGCTTTTGCTAGTGTGCTCCCTGCCCCTTTCACATTGATTCTTCTGCCTTCTACTTCCCAGCTCCTTCTCTCTCTCTTTTAATCCATTACCCCTGCATTCTTGTTTAGTAAATGGATTATAATCCATTTGTTTTGATGCTCTGATTGGCCCAGATTTGGCCAGTGGGAGCCCTTTCATGTTGGTTCCTTTGTTCTTTTGACACATCTTTATCCTTTTTTTGGTGAGTACGTCCTTCCTTTCTGCAAAACACAAAATTCCAGATACCTCTTTACCTTCCTTGCCCCAGCCCTGGCATCAGCTACTCCTGCAAGAAGCCCTGATTCCTTTCAGTTGGGGATGATATTTAGAAATCGAGACCAGGCGCCATGCTGGCAGTTAACTGGGAGTGGAATAGCTTTTAGAATTTAAAAATGTTTTAAAAGTTACTAATGACAGCACGAGTTGATATTGATACTTCTAAATCCAATCTAAACCCATAGGTTCTTCTTTGCTTTTCCTATTCCATTTTTGTAATTTTCTTTACACGTAGAATCTGGACTCTCAACAGTACATCCTATCTATTCATTTGATCAATTCTATAACACATTTAATTTCCATTTGAATTTGTTCTGCCTTGGGCATCTTGTAGTTTCTGAAATAGTTTTGTCTTTTCTTTTATTTCTTTCTTTGGTAAAATGAGTCTCATTATGTGTCTTCTTGTTTCTTGTCCATTTTTATTCTTAGTTTTTGGATATGCTTAGTTACATGTTTATTTGAAAATAATTCAACTTGTCATATTGCATTAGAGGTGTTTTCTGCTTCATGGTTGGATTTGGGGGGATAGTTTTTATTAGCCAAAATGCCTTTTACACTTTAATCTCCTAACAGTAGTGTTCTATGCAATTGGTTAGATTTTTTTCTATTCCTAGGCATTTGGTGGGTGAGTTTTCTAGTTGAAAGCACCATTTTCTGTCAATATAATAAAGTTCAGTATCTTTATTTTTTTAAAATTTTAAAAAGATTTTATTTATTTATTTGAGAGAGACAGAGATAGTGAGAGAAACCAGGAGTGGGGAGGGGCAGAGCTGGAGAAGCAGGCTCCCTGCTGAGCAGGGAGCTGGACGTGGGGCTTGATCCCAGGACCCCAAGATCGTGACCTGTGCTGCAGGTAGACGCTTAACCAAATGAGCCGACCAAGCCCCTCGCTCGGTTCAGTATTTTTTAAGGAATAACGTTGATGATGATGGAGGCGGGGTGGGCTGGGAGTGGCCACAAAGATTTACCTTTTTATTTGCTTCAGCAGGTTTCTTATCTTTAGTTTCTTGCTTCCTTTTTGGTCTTCACTGCTACATACACAGGCAACACTGCTTCTTGCTTGTTTTTCTGATTCTTCCCCATGACGGTGGTTCTTTAAGGCTGCCATTGCTGTCCCGTTCACTTTCAAGTCCCTTCCCAGTAACAGATTCCCTGAACTACCAAGCCCCCGACCACTGTTTAGTATTTGGGCAGTTAGTGTTGGACTTGCTGTTTCTGAGACTTTCTCTTATCTTCAGACCCAAAATTTTCTCCTGACGTTCCTTCCTGCCTCTAGATCTGTAGGTCAGCTCTGGCGTGGCTTGGCCCGGGTGAGTTCTGCATTTCTTTTCATTCCAGGAGCTAGACTGAAGGACCAGTCCCTATTTGCACCCTCATAGCAGAGGGTGGGAACAAAGAGGTTGACCCAAATTATTCAGGTACATTTGAAGCTCCTGCTTAGACAGGGTGTATATAACATTCGAGCATATTCACTGACAAAGGCAAGACACGGGGCCAAGCCTCCCAATGAGGCCAGGAGGCGAAACATGGAAACACAGCAAAAGTAAGGACTACGTTATACTCTTACAGGGAAGGGGGGATGTTAAAATGCTCATGTGCATAGTAAATCCTTAAGTGGGAGATTTTTAAAAACAGATTTACCCAAATTAATTGACCACAGGGCCCTTTTCTTAAGGTCCATCTCAAATTCCCCAGAGAATACTTTGGGAAATGCTGCTTGGCTCCATCTTGAGGTGTTCAAACTAATCTTCCCAAGACATTTCTTTGAAAGTCTGGGTAAGTGGAGGATATAGAGTTCTGAAACTCATGTTTCAATGAGTGAGAGCCAGACTTTCAAAACTTCCCATGTCACAAGTCCTGTACCTCCTTTTTTAGCTAACACTTCTTTAGCCCTAAAGTCCTAAAAAAAAGCAGATTTGGAAAATAATTAAGTTCTCATGCTTTCTTATCCTTGTGGATATCAGTGATCTTGTTAGGAACCATCCCCTCCCCCACCCATTTTTTTTGCTTCCCCTCAAATAATCCATTATTAAGGAATCATTTGTGCTTCTTCAGATAAGAAAACTAAGGGTCTCCCCATCTGATTATTTTAGGTCTCTTTCTGTATGAGTGGTATCTTTCTGTTTCAGCTCTCTAACTAGTGGCAGTTAGCATGGTATCCGATATATGAATAGTAAATTGCTTTGAGAAAAATTGCCGACTGAGCAGGTGATGTGCTCATGGCGGGCGGCGTATCTTCACTCTGTGGGCTTTGGTTCTATGGAAAGCAGAGACGTAACACTTAAATCAGGAACACATATTCTGTTTTTGTAGCATAAGATAAGTGTCTCATAGCCTTGGAGTGATGAGATACAGGTCACTGGGCTAAAAGAGGATGGGAACGGGGGTGTCCTCATTTACATACCCACCTGGTGTTTACCTTGGGCAATTTACTGTCAGTCTTCTCACGTGCCCCAGAAGAGATACTGCATGAGGCATGAATGAAATTCTGCTAATAACGCTTGCAAAGATGAGAAAAGGGTTGCAGAAGGTGGAGATGGGCTGTACCATACTGTGTCCGTGGTGTTCGTTTTCTTTTTATCTCCAGTATGTGTCTTTTAAGGTCCCCCCACTAGGTTTTCATTGTGGTAAAAAATATGTAACATGAAATGTGTCATTTTGATAATTTTAAACATAGAATTCAGAGCATTGAGTACATTCATAGTGTTCACTTATGGAACCTTTTCATCATCCCAAACAAGTCTGCCCATAAAACAAATCTGTCTCCCCTCCCCATGGCCCCTGGCAACCTCTATTCTACCTTTTGTGTCTGTGAATTTGCCTATTCTAGGCCTGTCCTGGGAGTGGAGCCCTACCCTATGTGTCCTATTGTATCTGTTTCTTTCAGTATAATGTCTTCCAGGTTCATCCATGTTTTCACATCTATCAGAATTCCCTTCGTTTTTACATCCAAATAATATTCCATTGTATGTATATATCATGTTTCATTTATCCATCCATCCGTTGACAGACTTTTGAATTGTCTGTCTTTTGGCTACTGGGAATAATGTTGCTATCTGCAATAGTGTGCATGTGAAGCCTCTTCTGGAAGGTTCCGGTCCACCTCTGTAGCCTTAAAGTCCCGACACTCAGTTGTGGGGAGGTATAGCGTCTAACAAATAGAAAAGGGCAACTGGCAGCAGGCAAATGGTTAAAGTTCTGGCTTAAAGTTTTATAAGCTCAGCTCTCTTCTCTTTTTTTCCTCAGGGCAGACCTTTTCCTGGAATCGAGTTCAGCTCTTAGAACCCCTCCATGGGTGGCTGATGGATAAAGCAATAAAGCTGACCGAATCTTGCTCCTTTCCATATTAATGGGACCATTTGCTGTTGTGGGATTGAAAGTATTACAGTTGAGTGACAGTTGTTTAATATTCTAATTACATAAACTTTCTGTGTTACAGTTTTGCCATTTGACATATGAGATTTCATAATGTGATTGAATTTGTATGTTGGAACTATGTTTATTAATGGGGACTGACATGGTTCTAGTAAGAGTTTATGTTTAGCTGACTGAGTGAGTGATGTGGGAAATCCACAGTGATCGTCTGGGGGAGGCTAGAGTACAAACTGACCAGAGTCTTTTCTGTTTCAGTTTCACAAGAACATTTCTTGGAGACGAAGTTCACGTTTTCACTCATTTGGACACATCGTGGGATGATTGGATGTGAGATGAGGGAAGACTGGCTCAAAAAAACGAGCACTTGCGGAGGTCTGAATTCAAAGGAGCTGCTCCGTAAAGAGATTGTCTGATGGGGGGAGGGCACAGAAACACACTTAAACCGTCTGATTTTATTACCTTTTCTTTCACAAGACTTTCCTGGCTGTGGGTATAAATACATACTAGTTAGCAGAAGCTTTAGGCTTTTCTTTGGAGAACAACTAAGTTCTACTCATTCCAGCCTAGATAACTGGGTTGGGAACCATTTTTCAGAGCGGCTATGGCCTCAGAAGGTGGCGACATGATTTTTGCCTCTGCACTCAGCTTAGCTCTGAATCAAACTGGGCCTCAGCCAGGAGGTTTCAACAATTTATAATTTAGTGAGGTTAGGCTCATCCTGGTCTCCAAAGGTAGTTTAAATTGCATTTAAACAGATTTATGCAAAACTCTAGTATAATATTATAAGATCCAAATAAATCAGAAAACCATAGGCGTTTTCATCTTCTAGGATATTACAGTTTTAAACCGGCCAAGAGAGTTTATATGCTAGCAAGTTTAAAAATTATAAAGCAAACAGATGAGTTAGACCCCCAATCAGATTTCAATTTTTAAAGTTTTTTTTTGTTTTTTTAAATTTACTTACTTGACAGACAGAGATCACAAGTAGGCAGAGAGGCAGGCAGAGAGAGAGAGAGAAGGGGAAGCAGGCTCCCCGCGGAGCAGAGAGCCCGATGTGGGGCTCTATCCCAGGACCCTGAGATCATGACCCGAGCCGAAGGCAGAGGCTTTAATCCACTGAGCCACCCAGGCGTCCCTCAATTTTTAAAAAAATGATTGTATGTTTATTTTTTTTAATTATGAAGGTAATAGAATTATCTTACAGAAAACATAGAAAAGAAAAAAAATTTCTCCTGAGGCAATACCCTTAAGCAGCCTCTAATGCATTTTGGTATAATTATTTATAGTCTTTTCCCTCAGCATAACTATTTACCTTTTTTTCTTTACATATTTTAAGGACAAATTTGTATCTTATTCTTTTCATTTAATATTGCATGAAAACATTTCCCATGTTTCTATATTGTCTTCACAGCCATAATTTTAAATGACTTAATTGAGGGAAAACAAGTAACATAGGGCATTTACATCACTTCCAATTTTGTAGTAAACTAGACCATGGGCATTTGCAGATTCATCATTCAAGGTTTTAGCCGTTGGCAAGCAATTCCAAAGGCCCAAGGCATGTAACAATTAGTAACTTTATCAAAGCATTTGGGGGGAATTTGAATCATAATATCAGAGTCTAGAAGCTAGCCAGCCAGTCTGTGAACTGATTGCCCAATATGTAGTTTTTCTATTTTCTGTTTGTCCCATATGCATTTTATGGGAAATTATTGTATTCGTTTTTGCTGCATAACAAACCACTAAGAAAAATGCTTAAAACAACAAACATTTTATTATTTAGCTCATAATGCTAATGTTGGCTGAAAGGGCTGGGAGAATTCTGGCCTGGGATGACTGGCTGGGGCTGGGTGGCCTGGGAGTCACTCAGTCTCGTATCTGGGGTTGGTGGGGTTGGCCAGAGTGAGTGGCTTGGCCTTTTCAGCGTGCGACCTCTCTAGATCCAACTGCTGGTGGTCCCATGATTTTAAGCGCAGAAACAGAAGGCAAAATCTACATTCAAGTATTTCTCAATGTGCTTGCATCCTATTTGCTAATGTTCCATAGGAGCAAGCAAGCCGTATGGCCAAGCCCAAATCAAAGTCCATTAATAGACTCTTTACCTTTGGTGGATGGAGAAACAATATCATATTGCAAAGAGGCAATGCATACTGGAATAGAAAAAGATATTGTTTGCAAGTGAACTGCCACAATTTCATATCTAGTGTATGATCACATTTGGGAATCTGTAAAATTCTGGCAGATATCCAAGGGCCACACCATTTGTGATTTATGGGGAGGAGGATCTTCTGGTTATGGGCAAGTATTGTAAATAATACTTTAATATTGCTCTTTGTGTACATATTTTCTAAAACTCTTTTGAGTTATTTGTTTAGGATAGAGTCCCAGAAGAGGACTTAGTAGGTCGATGAGAATGAGTATTTTTATGTCTCTTAATACTTATTTCAATCTTGTTTTTCCAAAAGTTGTGTTGAATCATGTGCTGTCAGCAATGTATGTTTGATTATGCACAAGATTACCCGTTTTGCCGCACTTCTGTTAGCACTAACTGTTATCATTAACAGATTTTGCTAGTCAAAAGCTATAAAGTGGTTCCTAACTTCCATGGGTGTTTGTCTTCTAGGGTGGCCATACCAGAATGCCACACTGTGGCTGGCTTAAACAACAAAAATTTATGTCCTCACAGGTTAGCAGTGAGAAGTCCAAGGTCAAGATGTTGGCATGTCGGGTTTCTCTGAGGCCTCTTTCCTAGACTTGCAGATGCCCGCTTTCTTGCTGTGTCCTCCAGTGGCCTTTTCTCAGTCTGTGCACATTCCTGCTGGCTCTTCCTTTTCTTAGAAGGACATCAGTCATATTGGATGAGGGCCCCACTCTGAGGACTCACTTAACATTGATTACCTCTTTAAAGGCCCTATGTCCAAATGTAGTCACACTGGGGATTGGGGCTTCCACATATGAATTTTGGGAATACAATTCAGTCCATGACAGGGTGGGTCTAGGTCTTGTGAGGCCTGAAGCTTATCTAATTTGGGGACCCTCTTTAAAAAGAATATAGAATCACAAATATAAAATTGCTAGGTGCTCTTTCCGGTCTTGGAAGGGCACTGAGGGTTAGGCACCAGGGTGGCACAGTTAGCCCACCTCTGCTTGTTGCTGTTTTGCACTTCAGTTAATAGTAGGCATAAAGGCTACTCATTTGTGTATCTACCAGGTATACAGCTCAGGATATTGGTTTTGAATTAAAAGTGGCAGGAGAGGAGTGTTACCATTTAGCCTGGAAGGTTCTCACGTTTGAAGCTTTGGGTTTAAGCAGACATGGTAAGGTTTTTAGAAGAGGCCTCAGTTGCTCCAGTTGAGCAGCAAGCCACTTATGTGATGTGTTTGCCTTGGTGACAATGAATGTGTCTTATTGCCTCCAGTATTTTACCTCTGCCATCTGAGCACACGGCTGGCCCATGATCAAGAAGGAACCAATCTTCATTCTTTAATCAGACATAGGGCTCAGAATCTAAGTTCCCCAGAGAGAGGGAACACACCAACATAAATTGATATTAAGATAGAAATGCCTTATGCTAGATTTTCTAGAAGTAAGTTTCCATAAGGAGAAGCGAGGTGGCACTTCCCCAAAAGAAGGTATTGAAAAATGGAGTTCGGGATGCCAATGAGAAGCTCCACTCTTAAAAATGTTGGACGTAACACTTTCACTGGTTGCAGAGGACATGGTACTATCTACAGAAAACCCTGAAGACTCCAGAAAAAAACCTGCTAGAACTGATAAGTAAATTCAGTAAAGTGGCAGGAACAAAATTAATACATAGAAACCAGTTGTGTTTCTACACACTAATAATGAAGTAGCAGAAGGAGAAACTAAGAAAACACTTCCATGTACAATTTCACCCCAATAATGAAATGTCTAGGAATGAACTTAACCAGGGAGGTGAAAGATCTGTACTCTGAAAACTATAGAAAAAAGTGTTGGATGGGCCAGTGCTGGCTATGGAGGACAAGGTTGTTGTGTCCTCGCACAGAGCTGTCTGCATGGAGACATGTCTGTCTTAGGAATGTGCTTCTGCTACCATTTCTGCTTCCGTCCCTGGCAGCTACAGGGGACTGAACACAATCAGGGACTTACAGCAAGGGGCAGGGCTATGCTGTGACAGGCATTGCCTTAGACCGATGAGAGTGTAGAAACAGATGAACAGGCAGGGACCCTTGGGGGAACAATTACTCAAGCATGAGTCTTTAAGTAGAGGTTGGGGGGAGTTTGGAAAGTTGGTTTGGCAGTGGGCTGGGTGGAAAGCAAAAGTCGCATGGGAGTGGAGGTAAAAAGAGAAATTCAGAAGAGAAACCCTCTTGAAATGACACATTTAAAGATACATTAACTACATATAGAAAAGGTAAACCTAACTTTCTTTCCCTCTTGTTAAATAATACAGATAATTCATAGAGCTGTGGAGATCGTTATTCAAAATCACCATGAACCTTCTGGCTCCTGGAAGACAGCCAATAAAATTCCCAGAGCTGAAAGGGGCCTGTCTTAACTACCAGCCTGAGTTACCACTGACACCCAGTAAAACATGTAGGAAAATATTAGCATTTCCTATTCAAACAAATAGGATATAGCCTGGGGACACAGGTTTATCTAATTTGCCTTTGAAAAGATAACATATAAGAAAGCACAGGACTTAAACAGGAAAATCACTTTGCACAAAGTCACCAGTGATCCGAGGTGGGGTAGTCCTCATTGCCTCCGAGAACAAGCAGAGCATTGTCTCATCCATGAAAAGAAAACACCCTCTGATTTTCTAATTTTGCTCCGAACCAAATCCTCAGTTAGCATCTAAGGATGTATTTTCTTTGTCCTTCTCTTGCCTCCCTTCTTAATTTTCTTAACCTCCGATTTTTAATGGGGCTATCTAAGTGGATGTTGAAACAGCCTGAATGTTCAGAAAGAGTACATTTCCTATGTAAACAAACATGGTCCAGCTTAGAGAGAAAGGAAAGCAGTCTTGTCAACCCGAAAGGACCCAGCACATGGTAATTTTCGTAACTGAAGTATTCCAGGGATCACAGAGTACAGGAACCATCCATAAAACTGGAACTGGACCACACAAAAACACACCCATGGCTCCAGGCGGGCACATTTGAAAGTAAGCAGACCTTGAGGAGTAGGAAGCAGGGGGCTTGCATCAAATGATCTTTATAAACGCCCCTCTAAAATTAAAACCCTCTCTAAGCTTCTTCCAGGTAAAAATGTTGGTGTCTGGGGGCTGGAGGCCATGAAACCCAAGTGCTGTGGAGAGGAAGGCTAATAGACCACTGAGGTCGGGGCTGGAGTGACATGACCTTGAGATTTTTGTTTCCTTTCTCAAGGTCTTTTGACATGCGTCATTGGATTACAGTTTGGAGTCTGGGATTCTGATAGAATTCGCCTCTGCTGAGAATTTACAATGCTCTAGGCACAGAACTAGATGGTTGTAGACAGTCTCTCGTTTGAGTTCTTCAAAGACAACACCTAATTATCCCCAGAGAAGTCATGGCCAAAAAGACAGGATGGTGAGAGGTCCTAAATCTAGACATGATTTTCTTTGGAATATCTATGCTGCTGTCAAAGGTGATTTCTTGCCCACCTGCTGGGAAAATTTTTGACTCTCTGAAGTCTCTGAATAATGTTATTGGAGCAATCATAATTTTTAAAAAATATTTTATTTATTTATTTGACAGAGAGAGAGAGATCACAAGCAGGCAGAGCAGCAGGCAGAGAGAGAGGAGGAAGCAGGCTCCCTGCTGAGCAGAGAGCCCAATGTGGGGCTTGATCCCAGGACCCTGAGATCATGACCTGAGCTAAAGGCAGAGGCTTAACCCACTGAGCCACCCAGGTGCCCTTGGAGCTATCAGATAATTTTTTAAGACAGCAGTCGAAATGTTCATGTTTTAAAATAGAGTCTATCTGTGATTCTCGTAGCTTCCATTCTAATTCCAGATGAAGTGCTGTGGGTGCCAGCATCCAGACGAGCATTTTGTCACCTCTGAGGATTAGCAGAACATGGGGAGAAAAAGAGGCCCTGTTGCCTTTCCGTAGGGGCGGCCATTTAACTTCCCAGAGATGGAAGTCAAAATTTCCTTTGGTGTAAGTGGTAACTTTTGACTGGCTGTAAGGAGAGCCCGAGTTTGTTTAATTTGGAGTAAAGTTTTATGAGTTAATCTCCAGTGAGGGAAAGCAGCAGTAAACACAGAACATATTGGTCATTATTGCGAGTATTTCTACATTCTTTCTCATGCGTGAAAGGAGAAAAAAATTTCAAAAAAATGGGGAGGCATGGTGTTCAAACATGTGTGTGTGTGTGTGTGTGTGTGTGTGTAGGTGGTTGTGTGCACGTGTACGCATAACTTTGTTTTGACCAGACCATCTGGTGTACAATATACTTCAGCAGTGTGAAGGCAAACATTTACCAGGAGATTCACATGGTTTCTGCTGTGTATAAACATACTTGCCGAAGACTCTTACGTTTCTAGAAAGTGGAGATAAACATAGATCTCTCTAGGCGTATATTAACACAGTTCAATCCTTTACAGACCAAACGGTGATTTATTTGGGTGGCCCTTATAAACTCAGGTGGGTTAAAATGCCAGAGAGACAGACACAATCTGGAAATGATCACTGTCATGTCTGAGGAAAACTACCTTTCTCCTCAACTTTAGTAATAGGAGCGAAAAATTCAGGACTATTGTGATATGACTGTGTGCTGAAAAGTGGATTAAATCTCGATTAAATTACAACATCAATAATATCTTAACTAAGAATGTTAAAAGTGAACTTGAAATGGTCTTAAAAACAAAGGAAGTGATTTTCCTGATTTATTAGGGGAGAGAAAAAGTAGCTTTGTGTGTGTTCTGTGGACTTCATGTTTAATGGGACAGACTTCTAGGGAAACTGCTGGGATTTGGGGAAGCTAGACCAAGAGCTCCTAGCATGCGGGCTGGATTTTTAAGAGGCTAGAGGGAGGGAAGAAAATCACCCGCCCATCCACCCAACCAACCAACCAACCAAACGAGCTAAGCGCCCAGGCCCTGGGAACATGGCCACTGTTTCCAAAGGGGGTCCTGGGTATCAGAAGAGCACTAAACGAGGGAGTACTTAAACTTCAAAAGGAAAAAGAGGATTTATTAGGTGGTTGGAGGGGAATGTTCCTGTAACTGGGGCCCCTGCTGTTCTCATTCGCAGGCCTGCGGGTTGTTGAAAACCCTCCTGTCAGATACAGATACGGCTTTGGCTCTTGGGCGTTAGTGGCAGCTTGAACATTTTGCACTTCCGTTTCTCTGAAAAGTCCAGGATGTAAGGTACTTCCTTCGAAAGCCTCTCTGTCCTTCACCAAGAATAGGCCACATTCAGCCTCACTATGGGGTGGTGGTGGGGATGTTGGGTGCTGGAAGACATGCTCCTGGCTGGTCATGTGTCCGTAGGCAAGGGTGTCCCCTCTTGGGCCCTGTGTCCTCATGTGAAATGGGGGAGTTGTTCCTTAAGGAACTTTCCAGCTCTAAAATCCTGTGATTTTTGGTGGGCCAGAAAATCCAGATTCTGAGCAAAGCTCAGAGTGGCAGAGCAGAGTTGTTTGTCAAAGGTCACACAGCAACTGATAGTCAGCTCAAGAAGAACTTGAGACCATCTCTCTCTTCTGACAACTAGACTCTGACATCCAACAAGGCTGAGGGCCTTGGGAGGCCGATGACCATGCCTGTTTTGCTCACTATTGTATGTCCCATATGCCTGGCCACAGCCAGCACTCAAGAGACATTTAGTGACTCAGTAAATGAAAGGATGAATAGAAGGCAGGGACTTCCTAGGAGCAACCTGGTTTTGAGGCTAGGACTTGCTCAGTTCTGAGGTGTGGAACCCCATGAATTTCATACAGAGGAGGGCAACCTCCCCGGCATGCTGGGAGAGAGACGGACAGAGTGGCTGTGTGGGAGACTAAAACATTTCTGTCATTAATTCTGACAGCAAAATCTGGCTTGTTGTTTCATGGACGCATACGTCAAGTGTCACACTTCTGGAGGCAATGCAAGGAACATCGGATGATAGCTCTGAATCTGGATATGGGTGAGTCAAGAGGCAAACCTTGAACTGTCTAGGGTTGTGCAACAGAATCGCTATGATTGAAAGTGTGGAGCAAGGAGGTTTACCTGAGGATTCTTCATAAAACTTGTCACAGGTCTTTGAAATAGCACATCGTGACCCTGTGCTTACTCACCCAGTGAAAATTACAGATTTAAAAGATGAAACTTTGCTTTTAACTCTGTGCTTGTAACCTGATACTTTAGGATAATTCCATTGTCTTTATTTTGTTGTTTAAAAATGCATAGTGCAGTGCACTAAAAATTGATTTTATGGACTAATCCATAATCTGCAAACAATAAGGGATATGTTTGAAGTGGGACAGTTTGGGGCATGTGTGCATTAGGTATTTCCTTTTGTTTCATTTTGATTAAAACAAAAGTTTTACTGAGATACAGTTTGAGTGCCAAACAATTCACCATTTAAAATATGCAATTCCATGCTTTTTAGCATATTCCCAGAGAAGTGCAACCAACCCCCACGATTTTAGAATACTTTCATCCCCTCAAAAGGAAACCTCGCATTCTTTAACTATCACTCCCCATCTCTTCCTTGGCTCCCTGGCCCCAGGCCACCCCTCATCTACCTTCTGTCTCTCATAGATTTGCCTATTCTGGACATTTCACATGAAGGGAGTCAGAGAATAGGTGGCCTTAAGTGATCAGCTTCTTTCTCTGAGCATCCTGTTCTCCAGGTCCATCCATGATGTCATATATGTCAGCCGTCTGTTCCTTTTTATGGGTGAATAGTGTTCCGTTGGGTGCGGTCTACCACGTTTTGTGGATCCCTTTGTGGAAGCATTTCATCTTTATTTACAGAGGCTGCTGCCTGTTGCTGCTCAAGTCTTTCTGGAGTAACGAATGTTGCGGTCGGACAGGACCGCAGGGTGGAAGCCCCGCGCCCCCACACTGTGAGATTTTCCCGGTCCCAGGGCCCCGCCTTCCTGGGTCCGCCCGCCTTCCCACGGCCATCGCGAGGCAGGGAGGGAGCGCGGGCAAGGACTGCTGGTGCTGCTGGAAATGGGGGGCACAGAGCCCGCGCCCCTCCCTTCGGGTGACGGGGAGCCACGAGCCGGGCGGGAGCAGGCGCAGCACGCATGTCAGGGCCCACCAAGAACGCTCTGGAATGTCCCTTCCGTCCTGTGAACGGCCCTCGGGGTGCGGAGCCGCCCGGCAGGAAGGAGATCTTGTCTGCCGCAAGATTTCTGGTGAAACCCCTTCCGCAGAAGGAAGGTGCTCCCAGCCGAATTTTATCACCTCTCCTTCTTTAAACTTGCCCTTTTAAGTTCCTCAGTCTCTCCAAAATCACAAAGACAAACGACTGAGTTGCAACGGCGAGCCTCTTTGCAGGTCCGTGTTATTGGTTTTTTTTAAGCGTGTCCCTTCCCTGCTTTTAAATGAAACTCTTTAAGTGATACGAGTGCAGATGCCGCAGGTGGAAGGCAGTGGGCGCACTCTCTCCCCCAAGGACCTTAACAACCCTGAACAGAGGATTTGATTTCATGCTCGCCGCCTTTTAAAGGCCGCCTTTGGCTCGACCTGATTTCTGGAATTTTCTGGGGGTATCGAAGCTGGGCAGTTTTTCATTGTCTTGGCCTCGGCCGTGACATTCCATGCTGACATGGCTGCATCTGCCTGCTCTGTCTGAAATGTTCCTGGCGTTTTCCTTGAGTGTCTGCTCACCCAGCGTTGCGCAGCATGGGTTCAGAGAGGAGAAACTGGGCCCCAGAGCAGTGGGAAGAGGAGGTGGCGCCCCTGGGAGGGAACCCTGGGCCTGCCCACACGGCCCGCGGTAATCGGAGCAGAGCGCGGGGCGGTGCTGTGCGGGGCTGAGTGGTGTCTCTCAGCCTCACCCTCAGACGCCAGACGCTGGTTCCAGGCAGGCCTCGGCCTGTGTGTCTGAGGACGACCTGGGGGAGTGGGTGGGACTAGCTTTCTCTGGGCAGCGAGCCCGGGGAGTCAACTCCAGGGATGGTTCTCGAGAAGGTGCAAGCGAGGGGCGCTTTTGGAATCAGGAGGATTTGTGTTTGGAAGGTACTTACTGAATGCTCAAACCTACCAGGCAGCCTTGTGGGCATTCAAGTTACATTGCAGGACACACTGGAGATTGTTTCTAACTTTATGGTTTCCTTTTTTCCGCCAGAGGTGGGAATCTGGTGATCAGATATATAGGAATAATATGATTCAGGCTTTGAAAGAAAAATAAAGCAAATATGGAGTGTAGAGTGAGGTCCTCTCAAGACACAGAGGTCGGGGAAGAGGCTTTCAAGGAGGTGATGCTTAGCAGGGATCTGAATGGAGCCAGAAATCAAGCTGGTGGATTTCTAAGGATTTATATTCCAGGTTAAGAGGTGGCAGGTGCAAATGTCCTGAGGAAGGTGCTTGCTTAGCATGCTAGAGGAGCAGCAAAAGGTACAGTGTAGCTGGCCCCTGGCAAAGAGCAATGGGGGTGGAGTTGCAGGGACCCCATTATATAGGGCCTTGCAGAAGTATGAGGCCTGATGTGAGTCTGGTTCATGCCTCAGTTTCCTTATTTCATGCTGTTTGAGATGATAGGATATAAAGCGAAATGTCTGGATGTAGGAGGCACTTAGGAAAGGCCAGTTATCATTCTCGTCTCCTAGGAGATGGCAACAGGAACATTTGTGATGCCTACAACCTCACCTGACTTGTCCAGTTCACCAGGATTATCGCCCTTTTGTTTTGCCTTAGGTTGGGTATTTAAGAAGACTAGTTTATCTCTACTTTTAACTTTCACTAGATCTCCCGGGTGTTGACTTTGATTACGGTGGAGAAAGAAAATGGAAGACCTATGCCGTAGGAATGCTTTCCTTGGCTAGCCAGCATTTCTAGTTGGTCAATATATTTCATGCCCATAGGAGGTAGAAACGTATTGGTGCTTCATGAAGCCAGAGAAGTGGCCTGGGTGCCGGCGATCTCTTCAGCTCTCTCCTGTGATTCTAAGATAGTATTGTGAATGGGCACTTTATGCTTCAGCACCTGTTTAGTTGGTTGGTTTTTCTCTGACAATACAGGACAAAGCTCTTCAGAGACCAAATGATAATATAAGTGGAGTGCCATAGGACCCAGTAATGTAGCTAGGAAGACACTGGGAATGTTGGACCATCAGTTATGATGGAATAACGTGTTTCTTTTGCCAAAGGTCCAGAATCATCCTGTTGCACTGAACCCCGCATGTAATCTACAGAATCCGTAGCCCCCAGCCCCTCCCAAAGGGCTTTCTGCCGGCTTCCAAAGGAGTAACATTTAGGTCAATGGTTTCCAAACTGGTATTGGGTGGGAAGGGTAGTGTCAAAAATTCCAGAAATAGTAAAAATTAAAACCAGGTTGGTAAACTAGTATTTAGTAAGAGCTTATTTTGCACAAGAAGTACAGTTCACGAACTGGGAATCTTCAAATCCAAACCTGATCCAGAGCCCAGATCCATAGTACAGATGGCTTATGACGTGAAGAGGACGTCGTTGAACTTGACAAGGATTTGTTATCACAACCAGAGTTTTCAGATGGTATGGGGTTGGTCAAAAGCGACGGTCTTATGCCATTTTAGGAAGATGAGTTTAGGTTTTTTGTTTTTGTTTTTGTTTTATTATCAGAGGCATTTACAAGAAATAACCTAAGTTTCTTTTACATCAAGTAAGTTACATTTAGTGTTTGAATGATTTTGTCTGCCTGGGGAATTTTCAGTGCTGGTCTTCATTTTATTTTATTTTGATGGAAGGAATTCCCCAGGAGTGAGCACAATGACAGTGTGTGGGGAGGCTGGGAAAAGATGGTGAGAACTCCGATTCAGTTTTTAAAGATCTCATCCTTTGGCAGTTCCTCAACTCTGCCTCCTGAGGTCTAGCCTGTCCTTCCTGTATTAAGTTACTAGTTGAGAGATGAACTTCAGAACCAGATGACCAGGGTTCGAATCCCAGCTCTGACACTTCCCAGTTGTTTTCCTTTGGGTAAATTCCTTACTTTCTTGGTGCCTTAGCTTCCTCATTGGCAAAATGAAAAAAATACTACCCACCCGTTGAGGTTGTTGTGAAGATTAAAAGTGTGAACGTATGTAAAAGTGCTTGAAAGGGGGGGTGGCATACTGTTCTAGACTGCTTTGTCCCTATTTTCCTATTATTCCAAGGTGATAATTTATTGGTAAACAAAGATGAAAATATTAGGTAGGTGTCTTACATTTTTTTCAATGATGGGGTGGATGCTTAAAAAAATTGGAGATCACTCCTTGAGATAATGAACACCTATGTGTTCATCTATCAACTATGGCATTAACCTTTATAAGGATACCATTTGCTAGTGGCTATATATTTTTTAATAAATGGTGCAGGTTTCTGTATCAACACTAGGGAGAAAACGTTTGAGATATAAAGGACCAAAGCCCCAGAAGAGCACCCAGTTACTTTCCAATTATAGATCTATTTTCTGAGGCTTGTCTACAAAGAGCTGAGCTGCCTTAAGAACATAAGGATGTTCTAGTCTTAAGAGCCTGGGAAAGCAGATTGTTCTGGAATAATTGCACTTTCCATACTTTAGTAACAGATCCAGAGAGGGATTAATTTTGAAAATCAAGATCTTGGAGATCCTTCAACTAGGAATGTCTGTTCGGGGAAGAGGAAGGAAATAAAGTACGGTTCATTTTAATTCAAGATATATTTGCCAGATACTTCCATTTTTTTTTAGCTCTCCAGTTTGCAGGGCTTCGATCCTCAGTGTTTCATGTTAAAAGAGCTCTAGTTAACTCATTGTTTGCCAGGTGCCTGACAGATATCAGCACAGACCGAGCTTTCCACTTTTGAGCTGAAAAGAAGAATTCCTTTCAGAGCTAGGTGTCCCTTCTGCTCCTCCTTCTCCCTCCCCCTTCTCTTCCTCTCTCCACAGACCTGACCTTCTCCTCCTCCACCAGTTCATCCTCTGTGAGTCACTTGCTGGTGTGGGGTGGACATGCCGAGGGCTGTCTCCAAATGGTCTTCTATAAGCAATAGATGGAATTCTGCCTCGGAGGGACTCCTACAGCATGGGTTTTATGGGACTTAGTGCTGGCTTTGGCTTGCAGATCAGCAGCAGCATCTGTTTATAATAAAATGAAGGGTCTGTACCCTGACCCTGTTTGCAAAGGGCCACCGAGCTCCAGCCATCAGAATGGACCAGACTTTAGCATAGGTGTCCAACAGCACGTCCAACAGGAAAGGGATGCAACAGCCAAACCCCAGCAACAACACTGCTTCCCAACAATAGTATTTAAATACCCTTCGTTATGGGAACTTTTGAATATAATACTCGGCCTTTTTACCCATCACCCAGGTTCCAAAATTACCACCTCAGAGCCTATCTTGTTTCATTGACAGCTCCTTGATTTCCCCCATGCCTTGGAATATTTTGAGGCAAATCTCAGACATTGTATCATTTCATCCCCATACATTTGAAAAAAGACCGTCTGCGATAGTGAACCACATGGTGAATGGTAAGAAGCAGAGAAAACAAAGCAAAACCCAACTAGAAGCATCTAGTGTGTCTGTGAACTCAAGAGGGGCCTCTATAAAAAAAGCTGGGTGAAGAAACGGCCAAATTGTACTCACTGCCCCATCTCTGAGGCAGCTCCTAGGGATGCCTCTGGCCATGAGTCTTCAACTTGTTCGCAGTAGCAGTGGACTCAGAAGTAAATTTTATGCATTCAGCGTTTGATTTCACTTGACTAAAATTACCACCATGACAAACAACATATTAATGGAGGAATAAGCTAGAATCTGGGAACCGGTTGTAGTCTGAGAGGAGATCCTGATGTTCCTATCAGCTTGGGGAGCGTGTTATGGATTCTCAGATCTATCAACCAGAGACTTTCAAATTTCTGAGGAAAAACGGCAAAACTGGTACAGAAAAATAAATAATGCCTGATTTGCTTTCTGCAAAGGAACCCAGGGAAGATTTCAGAGGTCTTTCATTTGCTTTTCATTGTCATCTTGCTGGAGAGTGGGGTAGGCGCCCATTCCCCTCCCTCCCTGAGCATGCTGGTTACGTGGGGGAAAAGCCACCCAGGTCATTTTTGAAATGTCGCCCACTCCTGATAGAGATACAGTATGAATGAGGAACAGGAAGTGAACAACTTTGTTGTTATTGTTAGGAACTTGAAAGTCTGGAATGTTTTATCCAGCATTTCTACCCATTTTTTGGGGGGGATCCTAAACAATTTCTCTATTTCACATATTTTGCTCAAATAATTCTATTCTTCTCTTTTACCACTATCTTAATACATCAGATTCAACTTCCTTTTTCTTTCTTTTTTCTGTTTTTTTTTTTTTTTTAAGATTTTATTTATTTATTTGACAGAGAGATAGAGAGTACAAGTAGGCAGAGCAGCAGAGGGAGAGGGAGAAGCAGACTCCTCACTGAGCAGGGAGCCCGATGCGGGCTCGATCCCAGAACCCTGGGATCATGACCCGAGCCGAAGGCAGCCACTTAACCGACTGAGCCACCCAGGCACCCCTCTGTTTTCTGTTTTTGTTTTGTTCTGATGATTTTCATTTGGTAATCAGTGCCACAGGAGAAGACAGTTTTAACATTAAATGATTTCTCTTCCACCAAAGTAAACCATTAAAGACAATGGAAAGGAGAACAAATGTGCTTTTCAAGAGCCATTTTTCCTTTCCATTGTATCAGCTCACAGCAGATGGCATGTGTACAATTTACTTTTGACTGAATCATAATAAATATGAGACAATATGGTATAAACCACTTTTCATAATGTGATGCTCACATAAATTCCATTCTAGCCTTAAATCAAATCGGTGCAGATGCAAAAATTATGTAAAGCTAGTGGTACCTGCTCTTGACCTTGTGCAGGTCCCACCCCCACCAGATTTGACTCAATAAACTTCTTCTTCCCTAATGATCTGGCAGTTATTCCTATCAAGAGAATACCATGGGGGTACTGCAAGGTGAGGGAGTGAAGCAGTGATTCAGAGACCACCAGGGCCCTAGAGAAGATTAATTTGTATGAGGAACCTGAAAAGTTGGAAAAGTCTCCGTGCATTTCTGAATACACATATTCATTTTGACCTGATTTCTGTTCCTCTGGTGCCCTGTAAAATTTCAAGGAATGTAGTTGAGGTCTGGAGATTTCCACAAAGAGATTAAGACAGGCTATAAACGGAAGAAGTAGTGGTTTTGTATGATTGTTGGGCATGAAATATTTTCAGTACCAAGATGCCCTGATTTTTGGTATGGAAACTGAGTAAACACCTTATAAACATTTAGGGAACATTTCTATTAATGCTCTTAATAATAGGGCATATGAGTTTAAGTCTAAAAAGGGCCTTCGTCTGTTATCTTTACTTGGAACAACGTAGGAGTCTCTTCTTGTCTTATTTCATGAACTAGCCAGCGAAGCGGCTGCATTTTGTGGAGACATCTTGGTCCAATTTTGTGTTTTGTTTAGGAGTCAACCCATTGGGGAACCTTAATAAACACTTTTATTTAATACTTGCTGGATTTCGTTATACTAGCCAAATATTTTTAATCTTTCTGCTTTTAAAAGAAGTAGGGTCCACCTGGCCCCACAGAACCCTGGAAGGTTCTCTCGCAACGTGTCAGGCAGTCGGCTTTGTGGCAGGGGCGAGACAGACTACTTCCAGCCTCTTCTAGCAGTCTAGATGCTGCCCCAATTCTGTAACTGCTTGGCAGAGGGAGAGCTAACTGAGCTCTCTTAGAGTGGTAAGATTAGGGGATTTCATGGAGTCTTATCCCAAATTTTGGGTATTTCTAGCTGAGAGAGGCCCCGGGGGAACGAGAGCAGGGCAGGGTGGGAGGAGGAACAGTTAGGTAGGTGTGAGGGGCAGCCCTTCTTGAGCTACATTAGCTACATAGACTCAGGCAAGGGATGCTCTCTCTTTGAACCTCTGTTCAACCTTGTAAATTAACCATAATATTATTTACCTCTGAAAGAGATGTTAAGATACAAGGACTTCACAAGTTGGTATGTAAAATAGAAAATTATTTTATTATCATCCTGTCGTTTAGAGCTGCCTAACATCCCTGAGGGGTAAATAATAGTGCCACAACTTTGAATAACAGGAGGTTTGATCATTTCAGCACCCTTGCCCCCATCACAAGGTAATCTTAATTCCAAAGATATTAAATAAGTGGTCTCTATATGCTAGGGGTAATTTTATTTTTTTAAACAATAGTAACTTAATCTATTGTAAGCTATAACAGACTCTAAACTATATAAACTATTACTCTGGCTAATGAGACATGGAGGATGTCTGTGGGGACAGATTTACTTCCCAGACAAAAAGTATAAAACATGTTTGGGAGAAAGCCTTCTGATCATCCCCTTCTTTGTTAATTACAACAGTTATGGGAAAACATGATGCTAGAGCTCTCGCAGCCATCTTGCAACCATGAGGCAATTAGGAAGAAAAGCCAAAATGCTGAAGATGGTGGAGCTGAAGGAGGGAATAAGTATGACTTTTCGATAATAACTTTGAGCTGCTGGAAGTGTTGAATTCACCCACTTCTAGACTTCATATTTGTGCTTTGGTCCAAAGCACATTTGATAGGTTTTCCCTATTAGATGGGTTTTCAGTTATTTGTACACAAATCTACTTGCTACCATAGACATCGTTCAAAGTGGAATGTGAGAAGTGAAGCAGGGGGAAAAGAGAGGAAGCCTTTTCAGTTAGGGAAGATGAATCAGGTGAGGAAGAAAGGTTAGATGAACATTTCAGTTTTAAGGAACAGAATAGACAGTGATCCAGAGGCACAGTATTTTATGGAGCATGTCAGAGGCTATCAGTAGTCTAGCTTTAGTTAAATTCAGGGCTTCTCAGCAGGACTAACCCTCAGGGAAAATTTGGAAATGTTCCAATGTCCAGGAGGTGACTCTGGCATTTGGTGAATGGGATGGTAACTGTTAGGGAGTTGGAAGATTGCAGAATGAGTACAAACATCAAGCAGGATTCCATATGGAAACAAGATCTCGGTGGTCTTCCTTGTCTACCTTGTGGATATAACATCTCCTTTAGGGACAAGAAGGTTTCCTTTCTTCAAATATTGAGATTGAAGAGGTGATTTCATTTCTTAGGGGTGAGAGACTGTAACGGGGGGGGGGGGGCAGGCGGGGAGCTCCTGACCACCACTCTTTCGAATGTCATTAGAATTGTCTTCTTCAATACTTCAGTCTCTCATTCAGAAATTTGTTACTCTTTTTGTTAACAGGTAACAACCTAGGAACAAGAAATAAACAATCCCCACGAGTGAAAAGTTGTTCTTATGGTTAGAACAGATCCGCTCTCTGTGCAATAGATTAATTCTAATAGGAAACCCCCAGCAAAACTCTGTAGCTAGCCTAGCTCATTCTTGTAGAATTTTAAGGACTAAAGGGTGGGCATATTTACAAATGTGAAATGTAAGGTTCTTTACATTTACAAAATGTGGAAAAAAGATTTAAATATTTGTTTATTTTTCTGATTACAAAATAATATGTGCACCTGGTAAAACCATGCTGTCTATAAAGTGACCTATAAAGTTTCCTACAGGTTCCTTCTTTCTGGACAAAAACTATTCATAGGTTGATGAATTAAAATGTTTCTATTGATAAAGCAATGTGTTTACTTCTACACATGAATGGATAAGACCTATTTTTTACATTTCGGGCAATGTGCCATGTAAAGGAAGCCATCTCTTAGAGGCTTTTTTTTTCTCCCCCAGAGGAGGCCAAGAGGAGAACTTTTGCTTCTTTTATTTCTTTTAGATCTGAAGGGTAAAGCTGGTATGCCCAGTCCATCCGCAGTCCGAGCAGATGTGGCAAGCATCGGTTCTAATGCCCCATAGTTAAATAGCTTAAATGTTGCAGCTTTGCTACTGATTGCGTCCTCCTCCCCTCCCCCCACCTTCCTGTTCACTGGTTGAAGTCCTAACCCTCTAGTTCGGCTGTATTTAGAGATTGGTAATTCAGGTTAAATGAAGTCATGAGGGTGGAGTCCTGATCTGATAAAATTAGTGTCCTTATAAGAGGAGAAACCAGAGATTTTGCTTCCTTTTTCTGCCTCTCTGCATCATGAAAGGACACAGCTAGAGGATGGCCGCCTGCAACTCATGGAAAGACCTCTCACCAAACATGATCCCTGGCACCTTGACCTTGGACTTCCCACCTCCAGAACAGTGAGAAACAAAGTTCTGGTATTTAAGCCACCTGGTCTGTGATACTGGGTTATGGTGGCCCTGGCCGACTAAAAGATCCTCCTAACAAATACTGCTTCTTCCTGGAAATTCCAGCAGCGCATTTAGTCATCATTAGGGTATGGTAGCTTGAAAGAAGATTTTGTGTGTGCGTGCATGTGTGTGTGTGTTATTTGACAGACAGAGATCACAAGTAGGCAGAGAGGCAGAGAGAGAGGAGGAAGCAGGCTGTCCGCAGAGCAGAGAGCCTGACGCAGAGCTCGATCCCACGACGCTGGGATCATGACCTGAGCTGAAGGCAGCGGCCTTAACCCGCTGAGCCACCCAGGCACCCCGAAGATTTTCTTTTTTTACGACTCAAGCTTTAAGATCTTGAGGATGAGGGCAAAGGAAAGATATCTGTAGACTGTGGCCTTGGGTTATCCCCTGTGAGGAAATTTTCCTGAGTGGGGCTTCCTTCTGCCCACGGCTGCTCAGAGAAGGCAGAGGTGGTGCCCTGGCTATACAGAATCTGGAAAGTGGATGCTATTGAAATTTGATTGTGAAATCTATTTTTATTCATTACTTATGGACAGACAAATTGCAAATGGCCACCATCACACACACACACATGCACGCACACACAAAATCTTCCCCATGGAAATATTGCACCTCATACTCTCTCTTGCCCAGAGATAAACCAAATAATCATTTTGGGCAAGTGTATTCTGGAGTGGGCCACGGGAGCAGAAAAGGAGAGACAGAAAAACAATTTGTTTCAGGCCATAGTTGTTGCCGAGATTTGTATTTGTGCTTTTTTTTTTTTTTAACTAAAAGTATTTGCTTCTAGTTGTCCATGAAAGATATTTTCCTTCTTATGTTTAGAAAGAGGTGAATGTGTTTTCTGATGTGCATTGGCATAATAGGACACGCATAAGCTAGGTGTTGTTGGGACTTTTCGTTTGTTTCGTTTTCAACTCAGATTTACTTGAAATCTTGTTGCTTGACAAAATATTCTCTGAAAAAAATTGCTTAACTTTCTTAGGAAAAGTTGGACCTTCTCATATTTACCTGAAGATAACTTTATTTTACAACTTATTAGATTTCTTTCTTGATATGGTTCTTCGGTATTTCTTACAAAAACAGTTTATTGGTTTTTTTTTTTATTTACTTCATTTCAAATAGCCTTTCAGAGACTTCTTATGTAGTTATGAAATTTCTTTGGTTAGATTAAAATTTACATTAGTACATGATACGAAGCTACTTTTTACTTGTTATTGGAAAAGTCTAGAGTAGTTTATTATATCAATACCCCTGAAGGGTGGGGCAGACCCAGGCCTCATTTGTTTAATAGAAATTCCTGTTTTTCGCCTTGCCAATGTTCTTATCCATTAGGATTTGTCCAGAATGCCCTTAAGATGCCTGTGCACCTTGCTCCCAAATGACCACACCATGTCTGGAATGGAGGGAAATTTTCTTCACCCCTGGAATTTTCTAGTGTGATAATAGAGAAACTGGGTTTTCATGCCCATTCCCTGAGCCATGGGGCAAGTTAAGGTAGATGCTGGACTATATTTCATGGTCATTGTGGCTTCACCGTTATGACCAGTTCTCCATGGCTCCCTTCAGGAAGGTCATCAATGGGAAGAACCTTCATTTCCCTATTATCAGATAGCCTATTATATCCAGGTCCCATCCAGAGAGAGAATATATTTCATGTATTCTCTTTCTGAATGCAACAGATTGCAGTTGAAAACCTCTATCATTTATAGGCCTTTTATCCTCGTGGAGAAAACAAAGCCACAGAATCTCAATGCTATGAACCTGTGGCTTCAAACCATGGTGGGTTTTTTGGGAAAGTGCCAGAAACTTGTTTCTAGAGGAGAAACATCAGCATTTTTCTTGTGGAAATTTAATTGGAAATAGAATGGTGGTTCAGCCTAGACAAGAGATCAAAATGAAATGAGCTGTGTTTTCATCCTTGTCCCTTAATGGACCATAATCCAGGTCATAAAAACCCACCACTTAAACTTTGGCAGTCTTGCTTTCCCAGGAAGCTTTATTACTAAGTATTAGCTCAACTCAAGACATAGCTTCTCTGAGCCAGGTTTGAGCCAAGGCCACGGTCGGCGGGGGGTGGTGGGAGAGAATATGTTTGTGGGCAAGTCAGGGCTCCCCTATGGTCCTGCAATACCTAGACAGTGGTCCTTTGATGACATTTTTCTGGGTGGAGAGAATATGCTTTAGGCCATTCCATACAAACTATACCTTGGGCCAAGGACACGAAGGGAGGTGTAGAGAATTCTGGGCCTCGGGTTCTTCTGAGAGTGGCAAGCCAATACATAACTGTAAACTACTTCAAGAACACTTCCCCCCTTCAAGCGAATCCAGCATGCTCTGGATAATCTCATGCAAAAGGGTCAGGACCTGCAGGCCACCTGGAGATGGTGTTCCTAACCAGCTCTTGCTCATTTATGCTTAGTGCTCAGTCTGTTTATCTTTGTGCCAATCAGTCAATTCTGGGTGCTCTTGACCTTGGTGCTTGGCCCTGGATGTTTCCTGATCAGGCTGATCTGTTCCATTTGTCCTGCCAATCAGGTCTTCTCCTGTGTAGGCAGTTGCGTGCTGAACAAGTGTCCAAGGTTCTTGCCTTCCCCTTCTGCTTCCCCCCAATAGTAAGAAATGGAATTTGCTTCAGCAAAAACCCATCCATGACTGCTTTAGGTAGTTTTCATGTCAAAAGTGGATCCGTGCCAGGGGCTGCCTGGACTGGGGATGAGGCATACTTCTATAATTCCAATAAAAGATAATTCGTCTCCAAATTAGACTTCTTCCTTCTCTGCTCGATCCTGTAGCTTAATAAAAATGCAGTGGAGATGAAATATTTTTACTTGAGATGACTAAGTCGTATTTTTCCAAATATATTATTAAAACCTTTAGATCTCTGTTGCCCACCCTTCTGGTCCAAGAGCACTTTGCAGGTCCCCCAGAGGAATGCTGCTTTGCTACCCTGCGCCCGCTCTGCAGCAGTGGGGTGAAAAGCCAGCACAGCCCTGCCTGGCTAGCTTTCAGAGGGTAAACGAAAATCATTTCTGGGTCTGCAATGAGATGGGGGGATATTGTGTAGGCGGGAGGTAATTATCCAGGTTGGACTTGGGCCAGGCCAGTAAGGTTCAGTTGCTCCTCGCAAAAATTACCATCTGGTCTTTAATGACCCAGAGTGGTCAGGCTGGCATTAATTTACACCTCATCTCAGGAAGGCACCTCTGAGAATGAGAATGCCTGGTAACGTAATACCGTTCCTTGGCTCCAAAGGAAGGGGGCTGGTGTTAAGTGGTGATGGGAACTGTGTGTTCACAAAAGAGTGTATTCTAGAATGAGGGCAAGAGTTCACAAAGAGGCCACACTTTGAAGCAGAAAGCAGTCAGAGCCAACACAAAAGGGAGAAGCCCAGACCCTAGTGACCCATCCTGAGGTGTGCTGGGTCCATTGTATTATTTACCAGTTCATTTGGCAAAGGCTTATGGGAAGCTCACCAGGTGTCAAGCACTGAGCATCATGCTGGTGAGTGTGGTGGCACCATGGCATACAGCAACCAGCAGACAGTGGTCTCTGCGACAGTCCAGGGGGACGTAGATGGAAACATGTGCTTTCCTAGAGGTCTCTTCAAGGTGCTATCACAGTACAAGAGGGGCGAGGAAGGTCATTTCCTGGGACTTGGGGGGCAGGTGTAGAGTGAATCAAAGTAAGGAGTTTTCAGAATCCATTGAAGGTGACCTAAGTGTTGAAAGATGTGCTTTAATGCAATATTTAAAAAAATTATAATAGTAGTTTACATTCATTTAAGACTTACTCTACATCAGTTGGTGTTCTAAGCACTTCATATATATTATTAATAAACTAGATTAATCCTCCCAACAGCCCTGTGAAGGAGAGGCTTTAATTATTTCCATTTTCCAGTTGAAGAGAATACAGCACAGGGAGGTGAAGCTGCTTGGCCAGGGCTACCCAGAGACAAAGGGCAGAATCTCGATTTCAACTCAGAACAAGACAGAACATTAAATAAAAGAATATGATAAATCAGTGTAAGCCAAAAGATCACCTTGTAAATGATGAAATTTGGTTATTAATGATGAAATATATCTTATTAATATTAAATATATCCATAAGGAGACCAAACTACCTGGTGATTCTTTCCATTTGACCCATGGAATATTCCTTACCATGTTGTTATGAAGGGAAAAATGAAGGAATTAACACCAACTTTGCAGAAATCTTGTTTCAACAGCTGTTGAGGATCATTCTGCTCAATACAAGTATCTGTAAACTCTACAAATAGTTGAAAGAAACCAGTCTTAATAAATTTAGCAAATTTGGAAAACTCAGTGAATTGGGCATTCAGATAAACGGGTTCTTTGGCAATTGATTTTTAGCAAATTAGTTTTCGATGAACTGATTCTCGGTTGCTGACTTACAGCTGATTCTCCCTCCTGAGAGAATTTAAGGTAGGGTCCTTCTCTTGTACCTGTGGTCTTCAGGCTGCAAGAACCATCAGAGATCTGCCAATGTGACATGATAAAGATGAGGTAAGGTGGATTCTCGACAAGAGAATTCAGTGGCTGCTAGGGGTCCCCCTGCCAGGGGCCCTGGATCCCGGTGAAATATTTGCAGACCAAGCTCTGAAATCTTATTAGGGCTCCTCGCTGGGATAGCTTTGTAGAACTATACTTATAGTGTCTTATATCTACTGATTTCATGCAAAGAGGCTGGAGACAAATGGGAAGGAAATGAAAAACAAAATAAAGCGAAGTAACTAACGTACCCACAGTCCCAAGGTGAGTAATAGATAATGTTAGAAAACATGGTGCCAACTCTCTTGCTACGCTGGTTGAGGAGCCCAGACATGGGCTAAAGAGAGCTCCCCCAGCCCCATCTGGTCTTGTCCTCTGACAGCTGCCGGATTTTGTGGCATGTTTATCGTTGGTGGGATCGATGACTCAGCCATACTGTCTGTAAGTGCTGCCGGGGTGTGGCCTCCCTGAAACGTTGCCATCACATCATTTCCCCTTTGCATTTGTGGACCCATCCTCTTTAGAATTTCCTAGAGAAGTTCTTTGGAATAGGCTCGGCCCGTGTTTCAGCACATCATCCCAGAGAGCCCGAGCTGTGCCCGGCATGACCACACCACATCAAATAGGTGTTGATGCCATGCTGGCACAAGTTCGGCACTGCTCTGGGCCCACTGCACGTGTCTGGTTGTAAAATAGAACAACTCTGAGCTTTCATGAGGGTATGAGGCAAGTCCTGGCACTTCTCTTCCTGCCAGACTGCCCTGATGGCAATAAACTGGAGGCACTGACATCACCCTGGTTAGCATCTCTCGAAGACAAGCCCTTCTTCCAAGGATGTTGTAATGTGCGGGCCTTCCTCTTGAGAATTTCTGTGTTTGGTATCTATTACATGTGTCCTGTCATGAATCTCTCCTTTTTTTCCCCATGAAGCTTTTCATAAAGTAGGACATTCTTAAAAACGAAGGGTGTTTTCTTCAAAAGCCTCTTTGGTGGCCATCGAATGATTTTTTTTTCTTTTAAAGCATAAAAATAGGCTGTTAATACTGGAGGCATTCTATAAACAGGGCTACCCCTCGCTGGGGCCCTGGAGGATTCGTATTTCAAATGGCAGCACTGTAAAGGAGAGGAAGCTTTCAGAGCTGGAAGAGCTATTCTGCTTTATAGTTGTGAAAACTTGTTTTCGAAACAGGTTTTTGTGGATTCACAGTTCCGCGTCAGCCTGGCGACCAGAACTGTGTGTAGTTTTGCGAGATTTTTCTCCCTTCCCTTCTCCCACCATTGCCTTCATCACGGGTCACAGATAGCTCCAGGGGGTCCCCATTTCCACTGATGTGGCAAAATATGGTACAAATTAAACCACCCTGGTGGTGTACAGAGAGCTGCCAACATTTTCTTTTTTGGTGCTTTTATCTTCCCAAGGGCAGACCTGGCCCTAACCATGTGTATCTTATTTACATCTCATACATACAAGGACAAGAATGGTTAACCAGAACTAAGCCATCTGCCATTTCTCACCACACATTTGGTCATCTATACAGTACAAATGTTGTAGCTGCTCACAGGTCTGTTTTTTTTGCAAGCTATCTTGATGTACAAAGTTCTGCTTTCCAGCTAACACTTTATTTTCATTTGTCAATGCAGATTTAGCCTTATGATTATACTTACAAAACTGAAGTGTTTTCCTAGTGCTCCAAATAGAACCAGCAGGAAAAAAAATTGCAACTATTAAAAATTATCATAGGCTTTGAGTTCCAAGATGGTAATTAAACTGATGTTACCAACTTGTTTTTCATCTCAGAGACCTTTGGTTTAGTTGTCTGGTGCTACATTTATTATTTGAAAATAGAGAATAGAAATGACTTGTGTATGGGGGATGATTTCTTTTGGAAAGCGATCTTTCCATTAGTGATCTGGGAAATGGCGATGAGTTGGTTCTCATTGCCATTGAATGGGTGAATGGCTATAAAAACGTTTAATGTTCCTCTGAAGTAATAAGTGTCTCTGAACTTGAGGAAACATATAGAGGGTTTGGGAAGATAGGGAGGTGAGTAGAGGCACCCTACAAGACAAGGGATATCTCAGGGCAAACAGTGTGGAAATCATTTCATCTTTGGAATTCCTACAGTGATAGAAGCATGACTGAGAAAGAATGGGTTGTGTGGGTGGAGGGATGAAAGGAAATAATCTTGGGGTAGATGAGTGTTTTAAAACATTTATGCATTAAATTGTTGGAATTATTAATGAATGGTTGGGTTTATTAATAAACCACGAATGAGAAATCCTTTTGTGCATGGTAATAGAAAGTGTGGTTTGTTTGCCAAAGTCAGCTGTGTCCAAGCCATGGTCTCCCTCTAAAAAGTTTGTTCTAAAAAATCAAGGGGTGGAATTCCTTCCACTTACTATCAAGGAGCAATGCTGGAGAAGAGAACACAGCACTTGTCATATGCTTTGAACATCAAGGAGCTGGGGCCCCACTGCCAGGTGGAGATCGGCTCTCTGGGGACCTAATTTCCAAAGAGAATCTTCTCTTACATCACAAATGGTCTCTAACCATAGTAATATGTCTTTAGCTTTTAAATATTCTCGAAAGAGTGCTCATTTTTCACAACAGAAACCATTTTTGCTGCATTTGAAAATAGGTTTTATGAATTAATGAGTCCCTGTTCTGTATTTCCCGGCTGACCTGGATATGTTCTCTACACAGCACACTCCCTTTTTAACTTAGAGGTGGGAGTAATAAACTTTTTTTTTAAAAAGGGAATCAGAACTTTTATTTTAGTTTTCTAGTATATAACTTTTTAAAAGGTCTGCCACTAGAAAACTAAAATAAAAGTACAAGTGTCTGGTGACATTTTTTCAATTAGACACATTCCTCTGAAGGGGTGTGTGAATTGAGCTACTGTAAAGACATTTGGGAATCTTCTCTTAAAAATTGTTAAGGGAAATCCATTTGTTAAAGTGAATAAACACCCCCTTATTTTGTTTTGCAAGTGAAGTGTCTTCTATCTTCCCACCTTTCCTTTCTTCCTTGCCTTTTTGATTCACTAAGGAAGACTTCTTGCCATATGTCGGACCAGGAGGTTGTCCTTCTCCATAGGATCGTGTCATCTGATAACTTTAAGGAGGAAGGGAAGGGTGTTATTGAGAGGTTTGTGGTGGTGTTATTTAATACCTACATGTTCAGTTCCTGTTTTATGGACAATCTTGTAAGAGAAGATCTTGAAGCTACTTGCTTACGGAATTAATAGTGATCCCACCTTAATCCCATTGTTGCTCGCTTTGCACAAGGCATGATATAACTCAGGATTTAACTCCCTAGGAATTTAGGTCAAAATTGTCCCTTTTATTTTTATCTATCTATTTATTTTTTATGAACATATAATGTACTATTTGTTTCAGAGGTACATGTCTGTGAATCATCAGTCTTACACAGTTTACAGCACTCACCATAGTACATACCCTCCCCAGTGTCCATCACCCACCTCCCCTCCCTCCTGTCCCCCTAGAGAGTAAATGCCTCAGGTACTCAACCAGAGTCTTTGGGGAAGTCAGGATGTGGCCCTCTCTTCTGGATAGAGATGGGTAACTAAGGATGCACTGTGTAGACTCCTCTGGAGACCTTCTCAGCACCCCCCTTCCCCTCTGCCTCACTTAGAGAAACCTAATCCTATTTGGGGTGGCGATGGGTCCAGCTGCAAAGTGTCCCTGCCTCCCCAGTGAGATATTAGTAAAACCTTGCTGGTGATTGAAAGGAAAGATTTTGCTCTTCTGGTGTAGGCTGCTGTCACTTTCTTCCTTTCCCCTTTCAGTCTAGAACAGGGGGCTGGAGGTAGGTAGACTGCCATCTTGGGACCTCAGTAAGAATCATGAAGTTGAGTTGAGAAAGTTGGGGACTGGCTCACATTGAGGAGTTGCTACACTTGCCCAGATCAGCCACTTCAGGACTTCTTGTTATGTCTGGGAAATAATTCCCATTTAATTAAATTGGTAGAATCAGGTTTCTGTTGCATGTGTAGAAATGCAATTTCAAATGGACACATGCATAGCATATAGGAAATATTACCACAACCTCTTGGGTCTCTTAAGTTTGAGAAACTTTCTCAGAGAAATGTGTGACCAGGAATCAGCCTTCCAAGCAGTGAACATTCTCCTTGAAAATAACTATATTTTCTATGGAGGACATGCTGAAAAATGTACCTAAAAAGGGAAAAAATTCTTATTCCCAGTCTGTACTGACAAAGTGAAGCAGAGAATTGAGGAAAGCGCCTGGAAAAACCTGACTTCACGAGTTCCTTATAGGAACTATTCGTGTGATCAAGTCACAGATGATTTTTAGGCATTTTATGGGATCATTTTTTTCCTTGACGGGTGTAGATCTGCTGTTAATGTCTGCAACTATTGCATATATAATCTAAGAAAGATTTGTATAGCTCTGTATTTTAAAATGCTTTGTTGTTTAGCTGGGAGGGTACCACACAAGGGTGACTTATTCTGAGGTGAATAAGCAGGGCGTCGGGTGGTATCCTTGTGCCTTCAAATACTCAGAGAGCAATATGCATAGGAGAGACATTAAATATTGGTCTTTTTGAGAAGTGACAGATTACCTAACACAGTAATCCATGCTTTTGGACAAATTGGTTTGAAAGGAAGACAGCTGGCTGTGTTCCAACACCAATAATACTATTAACAGCAGTGGCAGAATAATGCCAAGAGGGCAGGGGGAGGCCTGCTTGGCAGACCTCTGGAAAAATATGGAAAATTTGAGGGGAATATGCTCAAAGAATTGTGTTTTTTTCTTGTTTTTCTGTTCACACTTGGCATTTGGCAGCCACATAAGGGTTGTTAACATTGAATATTGCATAAATCTATACAGGTAAAGAACAGAACCGATTTTTAAGATAGAGAATTTTCCAGCAATTCATCTTGAACACAGAACTCCAGCATCCCTCATTATCTGAGAGGTCTCTTATTCCACCAGATAATTTATGACTCCCCCATCTTGGCATTTCGTTAAAACCCAAAGCATTTGTCAAATTATTTTTTTTTAAAAGTTTTCCGTGAGTTGGTTTCTAGCAGGAGGAATTTATGATGAGTTGACTTAATCCTTGCTTTTCAGAGACTTCTAAAAAAAGTTCTTTCTGTAAACAACGGAATTATGTTTGGTGGACTGTAGACCAGGCAGTGGGTAAGACGTCAGCATTGCCGTGTGAAAGAAATCTCACCAAGTGACTTCTTAAAGGCCTCCGTGTGCAGCCCAGCATTTGCGTCTGCCCGTCGAGCTAATTGCGCTGTCTGGGGATTGGCAGGTTTCCAGCTTCACCTGCACCACTTCCGCTCCCGAGCCCAGCCAGGTTGCCTCTGTATTCACTTATTACAACTAACCACTGTGAAATTATTCGCAGACCTTGGAAATAACATATGTAAGGTGATTTATTTATATATTTTGACTAATAATCTTAACTTGTCATTTCACTTTTAAAATTTGATAAACGGACTGGGAATTTGAAGAGGGAGCTATTTGTGTTAAATTTATAATCCTGCTTCCTGGCATTTTGGAATTGGTTATTGCTTTTGAATTCCTTTTTTTTGGTCAGAGGTGTGTGTGTGTGTGCACGTGCGTGCGTGAAAGATTGTGTGTGTGTGTGTGTGTGTGTAGGGTCCTCTGCTCACTCTCTTCTGGTTTTTCTGATATATCAGTATGATATTACAAAGAGAATATTTGAGAGGTGTAGACTTCATCGGATGCATTGGTGTTTTCCAAATTTT
Source organism: Taxidea taxus jeffersonii (assembly GCA_003697995.1). Lineage (NCBI taxonomy): Eukaryota > Metazoa > Chordata > Mammalia > Carnivora > Mustelidae > Taxidea > Taxidea taxus. The sequence continues at coordinate 93,257 of RCUC01163954.1, forward strand.
TATGCACTGACAAAGGGGAAAACTGAAAAACGTGTGTAGTGTCTTACTCGTGCAATTTTGGCCTTTTCTTGCCGTGCTACCCACTATAAAATAAAATGGCATTTCAGGAACTGTTGTTATTTGACAGGCAAATAGAAAAGTCAGACCCCCAAGTAGACGTCCTTGTTTGTTTCACCAGCCATTGCCAACTGCATGGAATTCAGTGATGTTTACAGTTACACTCTACTGTGACCTGAATAGACATTGTTATTTTCCTAACCCCTATCTACTTCTATGACCAAAGAGCAATGGGTGGAGAGCTGTGAGACACGTGTTTGGATATTTTATATCACAATTGCAATTGCTCCAGGGAACAATAGGAGGACAATTATTTTGACTGAATGCAGTTGACTGATACATTTTCTGGTAGTCTCTGCCTATGCAGACACAGGTTTTTGTGGCTTGGGTAAACAGCCATCATTCTGGCAAAGAAAATTAGAGGTGTGGCAATTATCTGCAGATAAATTCAGATTCAAATAAATAAATTCAGATAAAAAACTACTTGACCTTGAAACACTTCCAAAGGGAAAATGGTTTTGTGGGGACTTACTCAGATCAGAATCTAGCAAACTTTCTGTAAGGGGTCAGAGAGTAACTATTTTATTTTATTTTATTTTTTAAAGATTTTATTTATTTATTTGACAGACAGAGATCATAAGTAGGCAGAGAGGCAGGCATAGAGAGAGATGGGGAAGCAGGATTCCTGCCCAGCAGGGAGCCCGATGCAGAGCTTGATCCCAGGACCCTGAGATCATGACCTGAGCCGAAGGCAGAGGCTTCAACCCACTGAGCCACCCAGGTGTCCCGAGAGTAACTATTTTAGACTTTGCAGACCACATCGACTCCATTGTAGCCATGGGACTACTGTACCCATGTTGGAGCAGCCACAGAGAGTACATAAAGGGGTAGGCATGGCTGTATCCATAAAACTTTATTTATAAAAACAAGCAGTGGACTGGATTTTGCCAATCCCGGATTTCGTCCCATTTCCTCATTTTACTGATGAGCAAATGGACGCAGCGAGATGGAGCAAATCGCTCAGAATCACCTGGCCAACCATCTCTCACTTCTGGTTCCCAGATGCCAGATTCTTCACCCAGACAGCTTCCCTTCATTACTCCCTGTGGATCTTCAGTCTTGAAGTTGTGTAAACCTAGACTGCCAGTGATCGCTCTGCCTCACGGGAGTAGAGAGTACATGTGTAAGGATGTGTCTGCGGAGAGCTGACCGAGGTTATTTATGGATGTTAAAATGAATCAAGATATAAGAAATCTGAAGTGTGTGCAAGCTACTTATTTTTTCAAAATCGGTAATGTTTTTCATGGTCTTTTCTCCTGTCAATCTTTTCGGTGGCCCAAGCTTTCCTGCACTTGTGCTGGTGGAGACCAGAGTCCGGGACTGGCTCAGAGTGCTGACAGTTCTATGGGAAAGGTCTCAGGCAGAGACTGAAACATGGAAAACCGACACTGTACAGAAAGCAAAGAGGATGACAGGGTCTGGGATGGCTGAAGAAGGGAATAAATGGGGTGTTAAAGCTGAATTAGGTTGTGAAGCCTTTCTGAGGTTCAGAACTCATCTGTCATGGGTACTTACTGCTTTCCTGCCCCGGGCCTGTTCCATAAGTCATCGAGACTAGGGCAGGATTGTCCCTTGTCACCCACCAGGTGGATCAGAAAGCCTAGCCACACTGTGAGAACATGGTTCTGGCTGCAAGGGTGTCCTTCCTCAGGCCAGAGCTTTCTGTGGCCACGCTCTCTATAACAAAGAAGGCCCCTTGGCAGGAGAAAGAATGGCACCAACGGCATATCACCTAGAGAGCTGGGATGAACAGAAAGAGTTCTGGTGCCCGGCTTTCCTTGGTATGCCCAGATCAACTCTGATCCCTGTGGCCCTTCCCTGGCTCCGTGAACCAGAGCAGGACCTCCTGAAGACTGCCACCCCCCCCGACTCTGCTTGATCTATTTTTAGTTGAATATTTGACACCCCAAATCAAACAGTCCTGTTTTTTTTTGTAACCATATCATTGGTAAAAGTATCTGTCTTCAAATGTCAAGTTGTATGTAAAGTGTATATTTTCATATAAAACCTGTTTCTTTTTAGCAAAACTGATGCCGCTATATTCCTCTGACATTCTTTATGCTCCTAAGAGAAGCAAAAGATACCTTTGAATGTCTTTTTAGGAAGAAATGTATAATTGTATCCAGAACTTTATGAGTTTATGTGCACACACTCAGAGGACACACACATACCATATCTATTCCTCTCTCAGTCTGTGAGCAAGGTTGTTATTTTGAGACACAGCTACTTTTCACAAAAATAAAACTTCACAGAAGTTTAAGCCACGATAGAAGGATTGAGCTGTTGCTCTAAGAGTGCTTTCATTGCATAAGGGAATTCTTTGAGATTTGGATTCAGATAGCTATATAACTGGTCTCCTCTGATAAAGTGAAACAGAAGCTTCATGACAGAAAGCCAAGTGGAAAACTGGAAATGAATATAAAATACTCAGTGTTCACAAACTATACATTTCAAGGAAAAATATTCCATTTGATATACCAACTTTGTATGAGGCAGTCCATAGCAATCTTGAGAAATAGCATATTTTCAAGTATCCTCTTGACTCTGTGCAACCAGGCCAACAATAGAGACAAATTTGTGGAAGAAAATGTCGATCATGTGGATTCCCCATAGTCCAGACATAAGACTTCATATCCATGGAATCAAATGCCATACACTCTTTGAAGCTTGGCTGTTTTTCACTCAATGTATCTGTGAGAATCATTCATCTTGTTGAATGAAGCAACAAACTTTATTGTTTTGTTTTTGTTTTTAAGATTTTATTTTATTTGGGGCATCTGAGTGTATCATTTGGTTAGGCACCTGCCTTCGGCTCAGGTCATGATCTCAGGGTCCTGGGATCCAGCTCTGCATCAGGCTCCCTGCTCTGCGGGGAGTCTTCTTTTCCTTCTCCCTCTGCTTCTCTCCCTGCTTGCGCTCTCCTGATCTCTCTCTGTCAAATAAATAAACAAAATTTATTTATTTTAGGTAGAGAGAGAGGGAGGGGATGCATGTTTGTGAACCTGGGGGAAAAACAGAGGGGGGGAGAGAGGGAGAGAGAAGGAATCTCAAGGAGTGAGGTGGGGCTCTATCTCACGACCTGGGATCATGATTTGAGCTGAAACTAACAGTTGGTCACTTAACCAACTGAGTAACCAAGGTGCCGCTGTTTTTTTGTTTGTTTGTGTTGTGTTGTGTGTGTGTGTGTTGTTTTGTTTTATTTTGTTTTGTTTTTGTTTTGGAATATTCCAATTTATGAGTATACCATAATTTAACTATTTTGTTGCTGATGAAAATTTGGCTTTTTAAGTTTGGGGCTATTGCACATTAAGGTGATAAGAATATTCTTGTCTATATCTTTTTTTAAATTTTATTTTTAAGTAATCTCTATACCCAACATGGGGCTTGAACCTACAACCCCAAGATCATGAGTCAAATGCTCCACCAAATGAGCTAGCCAGGTGCTCCTCTTGTATATATCTTTTAGTAGACACATGTACACTTTTCTCTCTGTTAATATACCCAAGAGTGGAACTGTTGGGTCATAGGACAGGCATATGTTTAGATCTGGTAGATAATGCTAACCAGCTTTCCAAAGCAATTATACTAATATACACCTGCCAAAAATCTTCCATATCTTCATCAACACTTGGTAATGTAAGTCCTTTTAACTTTAGCTCTATTGGTGGTCTTATACCAGTATCTCCTTGTGGTTTTAATTTGTATTTCTTTGAAGACTAGTAAAGTTCAGCAATTTTTATATGCTTACTGGCCACTTGGTTATCATTTTGTAAAGTTCAAGATTTTTTTTCATCTTATTATCCCTATTTTTAAATTTTTAAATTTTTAAATTAACATATAGTGTATTATTAGCCCCAAGGGTACAGGTCTGTGAATCACCAGGTTTACACTTCACAGCACTCACCATAGCACATACCTTCCCCAATGTCCATAACCCAGCCACCCTCTCCCTACTCCCCTCCCCCTGGCAATCCTCAGTCTGTTTTGTGAGATTAAGAGTCTCTTATGGTTTGTCTCTCTCCCGATCCCATCTTGTTTCATTTATTCCTTTCCTACCCCCCTAAAACCCCTATGTTGCCTCTCAACTTCCTCATATCAGGGAGGTCATATGATAATTGTCTTTCTCTGATTGACTTATTTCACTAAGCATAATACCCTCTAGTTCCATCCATGTCGTCACAAATGGCAAGATTTCATTTCTTTTGATGGCTGCATAGCATTCCATTGTATATATATACCACATCTTCTGTATCCATTCATCTGTTGATGGACATCTAGGTTCTTTCCATAGTTTGGCTATTGCTACTATAAACATTCAGCTGCACGTGCCCCTTCAGATCACTACATTTGTATCTTTAGGGTAAATACCCAGTAGTGCAATTGGGTTGTAGGGTAGCTCTATTTTCAACTTTTTGAGGAACTTCCATGCTGTTTTCCAGAGTGGCTGCACCAGCTTGCATTCCCACCACCTAGCTTGGTAGGAGGGTTCCCCTTTCTCCACATTCTTGCCATCATGTCATTCCCTGACTTGTTTAAGTTCAAGATTTTTGTTCACTTTTATAAAGCATTGGGTTGTCATTTTCCTTGTTGATTTGTAGGAGCTCTTTGTATATTTTGGGTACTAGTCATTTGTCAGATTTGTGAATTATAAATAATCTTCTCCAAATCTATAGTCTCTTTTTTTTGAAGAAATGATACCAATTCTATTTTTTTAAAAGATTTTATTTATTGGGACGCCTGGGTGGCTCAGTTGGTTAAGCGGCTGCCTTCAGCTCAGGTCGTGATCCCAGCGTCCTGGGATCGAGTCCCACATTGGGCTCCTTGCTCAGCAGTGAGCCTGCTTCTCCCTCTGCCTCTGCCTGCCTCTCTGTCTGTCTGTGCTTGCTCCTACGCTCTCTCTCTATCTGACAAATAAATAAATAAAATCTTAAAAAAAAAAAGATTTTATTTATTGATTTGACAGAGAGAGCAAAAGAGCCAGAGAACACAAGTGGGGAGAAGGCAGAGGGAAAAGGAGAACGGGGATCTGCAGGGAACCCCATGTGGGACTCAATCCCAGGACGCTGGGATCACGACCTGAGCTGAAGGCAGCCGCTTAACCAACTGAGCCACCTAGGTGCCCCCAAATCTAATTAATGTTGGGTTATGATGAACAGAATTTCTTAATATTAAGAATGTTCAGTTTTTCAAGCTTTTAAAGTTAAGGCTTTTGTGTTCTGTTTAAGAAATCTTTGCCCATGATAATATTCCCTCATCCTTTCTTCTAGAAGCTTAATTGTTTTGATCTTCATATTAAAGTCTATGATCTGTATGGAATTAATTTTTAATGCAGTGTGAGGTAGGAGATCAGAATTCATTTTTCTATATGCAGATCCATTGACCCAGCAACATTTATTAAAAATATTCCTTACTGAGTTACAATGTTCTGTTACAGTAGATCAGATGACTGTATATGTATGCATCTATTTTTGAAGTCTCTATTTTTTTCCATTGCTTCATTTCTCAATGCCTGTGCTTCCATAACTATCTTTACTGCTATAGCTTTATAAGTTTTGTTATCCAATTACACAAGTCTTCCAGATTTGATCATTAAGATTTCCATGGCAGTCCTTTGAATTTTCATATACATTTTAGAATCAGACTGTTAGTTTCCACAAAAAGGCTGCTGGGATTTTGATTGGGATCACATTGAATTTATAAGCTTATTAAGGAGAATCAACAGTCTAACAATATTGACTTTTCTAATCTGTGAATATGGTCTATCCTTTAAGCTATTTAAGGCTTTCAGTATTCCCATCAGTGCTTTGTAGTTGTTAGTGTAGGGGTCTTGCACATCCTTTGTGAGATTTATTCCTAGGTATTTTATGATTTTTGGTGCTTTGTGTTTGGCATTTTTAAAATTTAATTTATAATTGTATTTAGTGTTACATAAACATACAATTTTGTATCCAACAACCTTGCTAAGTTAACCTAATAAATGCAATAATTTGTAGTTTCATTTGGATTCTCTCTGTATACTTAATCATGTCATCTATGAATACTGATGCTTTGCTTTTTCCTTTCCAATTATTTTACCACTTATTTCTTTTTCTTGTCTTACTGTACTGGGTGGGACCTCTAGTATAATACTAAATAGGAGGGATACTAGAGTGTTGGATATAGAGTTTTGCAGATATCCTTTATTAGGTTAAGGACTTTCTGCTATTCCTAGTTTACTGGGAGCTATTTTTTTTTTAAATCATGAACAGTTACCAAATTTTATCAACTGCTGCATCTGTGAGTATATTTGTCATATACATAGTCATATCTATGAGATATGACTATTTGAGATGAGCATATTTCTTTGTTTATTCTGTTAATGTGATTAATTATTACTTTATTTTAGAATGTTAAATCAACTTTGCATTCCCTGAGTAAATCCTATTTGGTCATGATCTGATATATATATATAT
>ML110453.1:0-44806 GCA_003697995.1 Taxidea taxus jeffersonii
GCCAAAAAGAAGCAAAAAAGCACTTAGAAAGCAAGAGTGTGAGAAGTTAAAAAATTACCCCGAGGCCTTACGCCACAGGCAATAACCAACGGGTGTGAAGGTATGATTGGGTTCGTGGCTGCCCGTGAGCTGCCAACAGAACGATCCCCAGCAGTTTCCAGGTATTTAAAAGGATTTTGGCATTCTTGATAGAAAGCCAGCGTCACCTGGCTTGCTTCCTGGAGGGTACAGGTTGACAGAAGCCTGCTAGCAGGGGACAGATGGAGTCACAGCAACGATCAGACAGACATGAGCCTGAATAGGTCAGCCATTCACTGTCCACCATTTCCCCACCTGCACATTGTCCTTTCCCAGCCCTCTGCGGTCTCACTGTCCATTCACCCCAACCTCAAGAGCCATAGTAGAAATAAACAGCAGATGTTCTGACTTCCTACCTTACCTCTACAAGACCTCCATGTCTAGGTCCTCTAGGGGGACAGTTGCTCATTCACAGAATCCTGATTCTCAACCTGTCTTCTGAGGGGCACCCTGACAGAATTATGTAGGGAAAAACGATTTTATAAAAACTGACAAAGACAATTCTTTTGCGGTTGTCAGTTATTCTGATTCCTGTCAAGCAAGAGAAATATGACTTCCGGGACTGAATTTCCCTACTACTTATCACGGTAATCAGAAATATTACCAACCAGACTGAGACCGAGGTGTAATCCCTGCCTTCACCATGCAGATTAAGGTCAACTCAAAACCCTCCCAAGAATCGATAACATTCTAAAAATTGTTAGGAATGAACTTTAGATGAGATGGGTTGGACCACTGGATCCTTCAAATTACAGAAAGACACTTTATCACTTCTCTTACTTATTTCCTTGAAAGAGTCCCTTATCCATTCAGTGTTTCATTTGGGTAGAGCTATTTTTATGCTTTTGATTTATTAATCTACAAATATGGGCATCTACTTTAGAAGGAGGTATCTGGGAACAGAACCTGGTTACCTCAATTAACTAAACATAAAAGACTAAATGGAGAACAGAAATTCACTTGTTGATACTTTGGTTCCCTGGGAGTCAAGTTCAGCTGCCTTTATGATTTTGTGTTTTTTCTCATGGTTTAGGTGGCTTTTTTGTAAAATGATTTTATTACACATGAACCAAATGCTTGCTTAACCAAATTTTATGCTCAAATTTGTGCTGATTCTAAGGGAATCTTTTATGAGAAATTTATTTTCCTTTAAAATATATTGTATAAGCTGCTGAGTTTTGACTTGTGTTGTTACTACTGTTTTTTTGGTTGTTTTTTTTTTTTACCTCTTGCTTTTGAAACTGTGGCTTTGTAGAAGGAAAAAGTATGTATGTTATACATCCTCCTTCCAAGAAGGGCGGCTGCTTTTTATTATTGTGGGGCATGTTGTGAGGTTGAGAAAATTGCCTGTACAACTTAAAGCAGAATCCAACATCTGGCATTCTTTTTTCTGCCCAGGTCTTCCTCTCTGTGTGAGCCTATATTCCTCCCCATCTTCCTCATCTTCCTCAGTTGACAAGCATTCCTTGACCACCTGCTCTGGGCCAGGCATTGTCCTAGGCCTGGGAGAGTGTGGAGGCAGCCAAGATTCCATCTCCTATTCTAGTAAAAAGGAACAGAAAATGAGTAAGAAAAAAATAAGGATTTTGTTTATTTATTTCAGATGATGAAAAATGTAAGAAGTAAATGAAACAGGGTAAGAAAAGAGACCGAGGTCAAAGAAAAGTCTCTCATAGGAGAGACATTTGAGCTGAGATTTGAATACAAAAGGAGCCAGCCCTTCAGAAATGTCAGGAATGAGTTTACCTGGGAAGTGGGTGAGCAGCAGGTGAGACTCAGGCCTGATTGTGAGAATAAAGCTGACGTAATTCAAAACCTGAAGAAGCCTGGGAACCTCATGAGGAAGGATCTTATTTTAATAAGGTGAAGACACCGTGAGTTGAAATGGGGCAAGAATAGAAGCAGGAAGGCCAATTAGGAGCCTACTGAAGTAGGTCAGGAAAGGGAAGATAGTGGCTTAAACTTGGGAGAAGAAATGGAAGTGGAGAGAAGGAAACACATCAGGGATATATTTGGGGGGAAAACCTGAAAGGATTTGCTGATGGACTAGATATAAGGAATGAGAATAAGGTAAAAATCACTGTTAGGTTTTTGTTGTCTGAGCTATTTGGTAAATGGAAGGTGCGAGAAAATTTTTAAAAACTTGGTTCTCAAACACGTTAAGTTTGAGATGTCTGTTAAATGCCCAGATAAGATGTTGAGGAGCTAGAAAGCTGTACAGCCCGGTATAGCTCTGGCCAGGGATAGATTAGAAGCTCGTCCATAGCTAGATGATAATCGACCATGAGAGCAGATGAAATCATCAAACAGAGTTTAAATAGAAACAAAAAGGAAGGTGACCCAAGGATCAAGCCCCAAGACTCTTGTTTTCTCTTTCTGGAAATTTAACATTTAAAAATTACATATTTTGTGAACCCTCTAGCGAAGTTATGCAAGTACAAAGTTAGAGTTACAGCAGATATCTCAGATACAAAAGGAACCCTACAAAATGTGGTTGACAATTCATGCATGTGGTATTTGTGAAAATACTGAGCTATATATGGACCAAATCCCATAAAAACAAATAATGATGCTGTTTTATTACCACACGTTGACCTTCGGCTAATCACAACCAGATCTGGACCAACACAAATGGTTGCATTCAATTTCTTTGAACACTAGAGGGAGATAAACTCACCTGCAACCAGAGAGAAAAAAATGAATTTTTTTTTCTGTAGAATTACTCTTCTGCCATAGAATCATAGACTATTTTAAAATTTATTTATTTGACAGAGAGAGAGCACAAGCAGTCAGAGTAGCAGGCAGAGGGAGAGGGAGAAGCAGGCTTCCTGCTGAGTAAGGAGCCCAACATGTGGCTAGATCCCAGGACCTTGGGATTATGACCTGATCCGAAGGCAGTTGCTTAACCAACTGAGCCACCCAGGCGCCCTTGTAGACTATTTTAAACTTTGATATTGTTGCAATCATCAAGAAATAAATCTTAAATAAATTACACGTGTTTAGAAAGTAACTCGATTTCTTTGCTAAGTCAGGTTTTACTTAAAGGCTATGTTGTATATACTTGTGATATGGTATATTGTCAGTTGATCTTAGTTCTTTTTTCTTTTTTTTTTTTTTGGACAGTGTAGAGCAATAAGATATAAATCAGCTAATTTTTATTTGGAGGAACATCAGTTCTTCCTTCTGGTAATATATTCATCGTAAGCCAAAGCGTCCGAAGCTTTGACTCTTGGCCTTGACTCTATGGACTTCGGGAATGTGCTGAACTTCATCACGTCGAGTGCTCTTAGGTGGCTTAAAGGTCACTGGCACTGACTTCGTTCTGCACTTTTTATTTGCCCAATAAAAATGTTCTTCAACTTTGCTAGGTAATCGCATAGATATGTAGTGTTTTCATGATTGCTTGGGCCAGCTAGAACACTTTCTCTTTATTTACTTTGGTAATCTTTCCAAAGAACATACTGTAAAACGTCTCTTTTCCTGATCAAAGGTTGAATGTGAACCCTACCCAGCAACTCTTAGCCTACCAAATATTTTATTTGACCTTGTAACTAATTTACAAGTCCTCTTTTTTTGTTAACTTCAAACACTGAAATGCTCTTGTTAATTAAAAGGGGAAAAAATGTGTTTTCTGTCTCTAGGGAAGAAGGATAGTATAAAAGGAGCCATTTTCTGGAATCAGAGCTGGTATGAATGCTGACTTTGGACAGATGTAAGCTAAACTTATCGTGGTAATCATATCACAACATATGCATTTTGTGATCATGTTATATATATGATATATAACATATATATTATTTGATATTAATACCAAGTAATTATATTATACAACTGAAATGAACACAATTTATAAGTCAATGATACCTAAAAAAATATTCCTGACTGTCTCTGCTGGTGAACGTAAACAAATTATTTTTATCTCTGAACTGTCATTTTCTTTTCCCTAAGGTGGAATTACAACCTTTTAGAACTGTTGTGGGGGCTGATTCAGACAATGTACAAAAAGCATCTTGCTTAGCTCCTGGTGAAAAGCAGACATTCCAAGTTTCCTGGGCCCCCCTTTCCTTCCATGTGAAGGGCTTTTTAAATTGACCCTGTAAGTCACGTGTTCATAGATTATGTGCTCTGAAATATTTGTCGGGTGCTGGCCGTGCGACAGAAGGTGACCCCGGGCCACATCTGCAAGGCAATCCTGCCAGCGTTCGTGTGTGGTCAGAGCTTGTGCCCTGTGCTCCGCCTGACGAGGTCAGACAGGGAATCTCACTAGGCTATCAGCTACTCCTAATTATGGGCTTGGGAGCAAAGAGAAAGGACGGGAGGCTCTGAAAGTCTGGTGAGCACTATAACCCTGAAAGGAATGACTTCCCCACCTCCCTCCAACAAATGTAAATTTCACATCCCACCCCTATAAAGGTCCTCTTCACATCCTTTCTCCAACAGACACTCCCAGCCTCAACGCGCGCATCCCTCCAGACACCTCTAATATTTATCCAAGACATTCACCTGGCAATTCTTGCCTTGCCTTCCTACCTGCCCTTCATCTACATGTGTCTCACCAACCAGGCAGGTTCTTAGGAGACATAGTTGCTACTATATCCTATTTCTTCCCGGTTCACTATAGCACATTCCACGGTACTCTTCTAGAAGCAGACATCAGTCCATAGTCGGATGGATTTCCATGCCCGTTTTCCTTCAACTTACTTGACACACACATTTTGACAATAGAATTCATCCAGGGTAAATGTATAGGTACGGTTTAAATCATTCTGCTGACAGCATCTGAAAATTATCTCTTTAAACTACAGATTCTTTTTTTTTTAAGATTTTATTTATTTATTGGACAGACAGATCACAAATAGGCAGAGAGAGAGGAGGAAGCAGGCTCCCCGCTGAGCAGAGAGCCCGATTCGGGGCTCGATCCCAGGACCCTGGGATCATGACCCGAGCCAAAGGCAGAGGCTTTAACCCACTGAGCCACCCAGGTGCCCCTAAACTACAGATTCTTAAAAAGAAGAAAACCAGAAAGTCTAACATATTCCGTGTACCTTTATGCTCTTTATTTTGGTACCCATGCCATGATTTTCACTAAGTGTCTACTCTCAGTTGGGACAGATTAGTTACCATGACGTCATGGCCATCGTTCACAGATAGATGTGAAAAACGTTTTCATCACCGGCAACTGATTTTTTTTCTTCTTATGCCCCAGAGTCAAATGTTGCTCTTGGTCGTAAAACACATGATAATTTGGCCTTGGTAAAACTCTGAGACTGCCACACACGACTTGTGTTTGCATATACGGAGATGGAATGGATGATGAGGTTTTATCGATCTAAATTATTCAAACTGGGACGCCTGGGTGGCTCAGTTGGTTAAGCGGCTGCCTTCGGCTTAGGTCATGATCCCAGCGTCCTGGGATCGAGTCCCACATTGGGCTCCCTGCTCAGCAGAGAGCCTGCTTCTCTCTGTGCCTCTGCCTGCCTCTCTGTCTGCCTGTGCTCACTGTCTCTGACAAATAAATAAAAAATAAATAAATAAATAAATAAATAAATAAATAAAAATTATTCAAATTGCTCTAAAGGGCTGCTGAAGTAGGAATGAGAAAGCTCTTCAAGGTCATGAAGGATAAAAAACCACAAAGGAAATGCAGCACCTGTTCCCCAAGTGTCAAACCATAACAGAAAAGTCCTAATCCTAAATCTGGACTGTGGAGCAGCTCTGTGCTGCGCCCCACATGCAGTGGGACTCTGCGGCAGGGCAGCGCCACCTCGCCTCTAAGGAACACCGAGGCCAGATTACATGTTCAGGTGGAGGCTACAGGAATGTACTTTCAAATACTAATAATCGAAGCAATATTATTTTTGAAAGAATTGAGCAACAATGTATTTTTCAAAGAATACTCAAGTAATGGGAACAGTTTTTCAAAAGTACGTGCAGAAAAAAAGCATAGGAGCCGACTCCTTCTCTCCTACTTTTATTCATTCACCAAAATCTTAGCTGCTCAATTACATGTTTAGTTGACATTTTCTTCTAAACTCTACACGTTTTATTCTTCTTTTCAAACACCATTTTCTATTTCCTTGCCACCTGATCTCTTTGAAAATCTTCTATATTCTGGCTTCTATTTCCACAGCCCATTAAAATAGCCTTAATATTGCAAACAAACTTGACCACTTCTTGTTTTTCTTAACTACTATTCAGAATTTGATGTTGCAGTTACATCCTTCTTAAAATTATCTTCTTCCTGGTCTTGTGTGATAGCGTAGCCCTGTTCTTCTAGTTCTGTCATGTTTTTCTAGCTCTTTCTCTTCCTCTGTCCATCTATTTGTAGATAATCCTCAAAGCTCTGCTTATGCTCTCTCCCCTCAGTCTTCATGCCAGTGGCTCATCTACTTTTAAAGTTTCATACAGCACCTTGATGCATATGGTTCTGGAGTCTCTGCTCTATGTTCTCACTCAGTTGTGCCCAGTTATCGATATGACTTTCCCCTATAACTGCACTACAGTCTGAAAGCACAGACCCAAAACTGGCCTTCTCTTTCCAACTTTTCAGTCTGTCCAATATGCACACTTGAAGGCAAAAAACACTAAAATAATCTAAAAGGATTCTTTTTTGGTCTGGCGTCATCAAACATTCTTTCAAAAGACTATCCATCAATTTCCTCTTCCTTGCCCTCTTCCATAAGCAAGAACAAACTCTATATTGTGCAACACAGAACCTCTATTCAGGTTGTGATCCTCCACATTTTGATTGAGCCTACTATTCCTCTGTTATCATTCATCATCTAACTCTATCCCAACCCAAGTCAAAGGCACTCCATCAAGAAGCTTTTGCCCAGGAGGAGGGGCAAGATGGCAGAGAAGTAAGAGACCCTATTTCAGCTGGTCCCCTGATGTGAGCTAAATATCTACCAGAACACTCTGATCACCATGAAACCAGCCTGAGATGTAGGATTATACACTTCTGGATCTCTACAGAGGCAGAAGACACCAGTGGAAAAGTAAAGTGGGGTGGGAACACTCCTACTGATATTAGAAGATAAACAGAAGGGGAGGGAGTCACCAGAAGCAACTAATGGAAAGTAACACCCCAATATAAAAGTGCCCTGTGCTTGGGGACCAGCATTAATTTGGAGTCTGGTTAAAAGCACTCAAAAAGAGCAAAGGGTTTTAAGGGGCAAGTGGTGGAATCGGGCGGTCACAGGCATGGGCCTAAGTCCACGGTCCCAGGATGGTCACAGCCAGCAACCACCCATGCCTGAGAGAATCCCCCTGGGCCTGAGACTTTCCACAGCTTGCACTACCGCTTGGGCTGGGTGCACCCTCGCCAGTCCCTGAGAAAGCCTGGTGTGGGCACCCCCGGGGGGTCTCTGAACCTGCAGCCTTCCATGACACCGCTGCTGGGTCCTGGGCATGGACCCCAGACAGCAGTCCCGACAGCCGCCAGGATCAGGCTCCCCTGGACCAATATTATTTGTGGTGTTAGTGGCACGGGGGTACAGAGACAAGTGGGGGCCTTGGGTGACCCCTGAGACAGTGGCTGGGAGTGTGCACCGCCTGTGGGAGGTTGCGCTGTTCAGCAGAGATTGAGGAGGGGGGTCTGTGTGTTCTGGACTCTCCAGGAAGGAATAGACTGAGGCTTCTCTCTGAGGCCAAGGACTGGATGCAGACAGCTTACTTTTTGCACTAGCCCTCTGAAAAGCCGCAAAAAGCCTCCCAAGAACAAAAACCTCCAGAGAACAAAAACCTGAAAAACCGGTTTCCACAGAGGCCAGCCCCTTGCTAGGGGGCAGGGAGACTCAGCCCAAGCAAGGCTGACTGAAAAACAGCAAGGCAGGCCCCGCCCACTGAAGACAAGCCCAAAGAACAAGAGGACAATAACCACGGAGTCCCCATAAAACTGTAAAACCCCAGCATCAGGGAAAAACAATATATTAAGCCCCTGGCATTGCCCCAAAACCTATACCTCATAGGTACAACTTTTTAAAATTAGTTTTCATGATTCTTCTTTCATTTTTCTAACCTCACCATTACAATTTTACTACCCCTATATATAAGCCAGTTATAATTTCCCTTTTTTCTGGAAATTTGAGTCCTTTAAAAAGATAACAAGATACACCCAGGAAGAACTGAAATAACCTTCCTCACCCTCATCAAGGGTTTATAACTACCTTCCCATCTTACTCTTCTGTCAGTATTTCTGTGTATTTGTTTTTGTTTTTGTACTATATAAATCTTATTCTTGGGCTTCATTTTGACTGGGTGTTTCTTTTTTCTTTTTTCTTTTTTCTTTCTTGTCTTTTACTTTTGTCAGTCTTTTTGTTTGTTCATTTTTGGTTTACATACCTTATAAATCTTACTTTTGGGACTCAGTTTGACTGTTTTTTTTTTTTTTCTGTTTTATTCCCTTTTTCTCTTTTTTTTTTTCCTTTTTTCTTTCTTTTTGGTGGTGACTTCTGATTGCTCCGAAACTTTCCAAGGGGCACCTTGACTGGATTGAGTTGATATATTCAGCTATATATCCCCTCAACCACCTCTTACCAAAATTACTAGGAGGAGGAACACCCAACAGAGGAAAAATTCAGACTGTGCCCTTTGCCACAGAACTATTGGATATGGACATAAACGGTATGTCAGAAATGGAATTGTCCAGGCAATGGCTAGGTTGGAAAAGACCATTAGTGGCAACATAAAATCTCTAAAGGTGGAAATGAGAGCTGATCCAGCAGAAGTAAAAAATGCTATTAATGAGATCCAATCGAATCTAAATATTCTAACAGCTAGGGTAACTGAGGCAGAAGATCGAATTAGTGATCTAGAAGACAAACTGATAGAAAAATAGGACCAGGAGGAAGGCCTGGAACAAACAACTTAGAAGCCATTAAAACAGAATTAGGTAAATAAATGAAGCCATGAAATGTTCCAATGTCAGAATTGTTGGGATCCCTGAGGTGGTGGAGAAAGAGAGAAGACTAGAAGATATAGCTGAACAAATTCTGGATGAAAATTTCCCACTCTGGAAAATGGAACAAATATTCATGTCCTAAAGGCAGAAAGGACACCCCCCAACCCCAAGATCAATAAGTCTAGAAAGACATCCAAACACTTGATTGTGAAATTCATGACTCATAATTTCAGACAAGAGGTCCTAAGGGCAGCTAAGGGGAAGAGATTCCTTATATACAGAGGAAGGACCATCAGAATAACATCAGACCTATCCATAGAAACCTGACAAGCCAGAAAGGGCTGACAAGACATATTCAGGGCACTAACTGAGAAGAACATATAGCCAAGAATACTTCATCCAGCAAGGCTGACATTCAAATGGGTGGAGAGATAAAGAGCTTCCAAGACCAGCAAGGTTCAAAAGGGTATGTGACCACCAAGCCAGCACTACAAGAAATATTAAGAGGTTCTATAAAAGAAGAAAGAACATAAGAGTGACATAGAACAGAAAGTTACAGAGATAATGTATAGATGCAAGGACTTCACAGGCAGCATGATGTCAATAAAAACTTATCTTTCAATAATGACTCTCAATGTGAATGACCTAAATGCTCCCAGAAAAAGGCACGGGGTTGGGACGCCTGGGTGGCTCAGAGGGTTAAGCCTCTGTCTTCAGCTCAGGTCATGATCTCAGGGTCCTGGGATCGAGTCCCGCATCAGGTTCTCTGCTCCGCAGGGAGCCTGCTTCCCCACCCCCTCTCTCTGCCTGCCTCTCTGCCTACTTGTGATCTTTCTCTGTGTCAAATAAATAAATAAAATCTTAAAAAAAAAAAGGCACAGGGTTGTAGACTAGATAAAATGACAGGACCCATCCATATGCTGTCTACAAGAGACATATTTTGAACCTAAAGATACACCCAGACTGAAAGTGAAGGGATGGAGAACCATCTTTCATGCAAATGGGCCTCAAAAGAAAGCTGGGGTAGTGATTCTCATATCAGATAAATTAGATTTTAAGGTAAAGACTGTAGTCAGAGATACAGAAGGACAGTATATCATTTTTAAAGGGTCTATCCACCAAGAAGATCTAACAATTGTAAATATTTATGCCCCCAACATGGGAGCAGCCAACTACATAAGCCAACTGTTAAACAAAATAAAGAGTCATATTGATATGAATACATTAATTGTAGGGGATCTGAACATGCCACTCTCAGTAATAGACAGATCATCTAAGCAGAAAATCAACAAAGAAACAAGAGCTTTGAATGACACATTGGACCAGATGGACCTCATAGATATATACAGAACATTTCACCCAACAACCAAATACTCATTCTTCTCAAGCACACATGGGAACTTTCTCCAGAATAGACCACATACTGGGTCACAAATCAGGGCTCAACTGATACCAAAATATTGAGATTATTCCCTGCATATTCTCAGACCATAATGCTTTGAAACTGGAAGTCAACCACAAGAAAACGTTTGGAAGGAATATAAACACCTGGAAGCTAAAGACCATCCTACTCAAGAATGTTTGGATCAACCAGGAAATCAGAGAAGAACTTAAACAATTCATGGAAACCAATGCGAATGAAGACACATCAGTCCAAAACCTATGGGATACAGCAAAGGCGGTCCTAAGGGGGAAATACATAGCCATTCAAGCCTCACTCAAAGAAATTGAAAAATCCCCAATACAACTCTTTACACCTTAAAGAACTGGAAAATCACCAACAAATTAAGCCAACCCCACACACAAGAAGGGAAATAATTAAGATTAGAGATCAGTGAGTTAGAAACTAGAGATACAGTAGAACACATCAATGAAATTAGAAGCTGGTTCTTTGAAAGAATCATAAGATCAATAAACCACTGGCCAAACTAATCCAAAAGAAAAGAGAGAAGACCCAAATTAATAAAATTATGAACAGAAGGGGAGAGATCATGAGTAACACCAAGGAAATAGAAACAATCATCAGAAATTATTATAAATAGTTACATGCCAATAAGTTAAGCAACCTAGAAGAAATGGATACATTCCTGGAAAGCTATAAACTTCCACGACTGAAACATGAAGAAATTGACAACCTGAACAGACCAGTATCTAGTTACGAGATTGAAGCAGTGATCAAAAACCTCCCAAAAAATAAGAGCCCAGGACCTGATGGATTTCCCGGGGAATTCTACCAAACATTCAAAGAAGAAACAATACCTATTCTCCTGAAGCTGTTTCAAAAAATAGAAACAGAGGGAAAACTTCCAGATTCTTTCTATGAAGCCAGCATTACCCGGATCCCCAAACCAGGCAAAAAGAATTTCAGACCAATATACCTGAAGAATATGGAGAATTTCAGGCCAATATACCTGATGAATACGGATACCAAGATTCTCAACAAGATCCTAGCTAATAGGATCCAACTGTACATTAAAGAGATTATCCACCATGACCAGGTGGGATTTATCCCTGGGATGCAAGTGTGGTTCAACATTCACAAATCAATGTGATAGAACAAATCAATAAGAGAAGAGAGAAGAACCACATGGTCCTCTGAACTGATACAGAAAAAGCATTTGACAAAATACAGCATCTGTTCCTGAATAAAGCTCTTCAAAGTATAGGGATAGAGGGAACATTCCTCAAACTCATAAAATCTATCTGTGAAAAACCCACAGTGAATAGCATTCTCAATGAGGAAAAACTGACAACATTCTTATTGAGATCAGGAACATGACAAGGATGCCCACTCTCACCACTGTTGTTCAACATAGTACTAGAAGTCCTAGCAACAGCAGACAACAAAGAGAAATAAAAGGTATTCAAATTGGCAAAGAAGAAGTCAAACTCTCTTTCTTCACAGATGACATGATACTTTATATGGAAAACCCAAAAGACTCCACCCTCAAACTACTAGAACTCATACAGCAATGCAGTAAGGTGAGAGGATACAAAATCAATGCACAGAAATCAGTTGCTTTCTTAGACACTAACTATGAAAATATAGAAAGGGAAATTAGAGAATCCATTCCATTTACTAGCACCAAGAACCATAAGATACCTGGAAATAACCCTAACCAAAGAGGTAAAGGATGTGTACTCAAGGAACTACAGAACACTCATAAAAGAAATTGAAGAAGACACAAAAAGATGGAAAAGCATTCCATGCTCATGGATCAGAAGAATAAACATTGTTAAATGTCTATACTGCCCAGAGCAATCTACACTTTTAATGCCATCTCAATCAAAATTCCACTGGGATTCTTCAAAGTACTGGAACAAACAATCCTAAAATGTTGAATGGAACCAGAAAAGACCTGAATCACTAAGGAAATGTTGAAAAAGAAAAACAAAGCTGGGGGCATCACGTTGCCTGATTTCAAGCCTTAGTACAAATATGTGATCACCAAGATAGCATGGTACTGGCACAAAAACAGACACGTAGACCAATGCAAGAGAGTAGAGAGTCCAGATATGGACCCTCAACGCTATGGTCAAATAATCTTTGACAAAGCAGGAAAAAATATCCAGTGGTAAAAGGACAGTCTCTTCAATAAATGGTGCTGGGAAAATTGCACAGCTATGTGTAGAAGAATGAAACTAGACCATTTTCTCACACCATACACAAAGATAAACCTGAAATGGATGAAAGACCTCAACATGAGGCAGTAATCTATCAAAATCCTAGAGAAGAACATAGGCAGTAACCTCTTCAACATCGGCCACAGCAACTTCTTTCAAGGCACATTTCTAAAGGCAGAGGAAACAAAAGTGAAAATGAACTTTTGGGACTATATCAAGATCAAAAGCTTCTGCACAGCAAAGGAAACAGTCAACAAAACAAAGAGGCAACCCATGGAATGGGAGAAGTTATTCACAAATGACACTACAGACAAAGGGCTGATATCCAAGATCTATAAAGAACTCCTCAAACTCAACACATACAAAACAAATAATCACGTCAAAAAATGAGCAGAAGACATGAATAGACACTTCTCCAAAGAAGACATACAAATGGCTAACTGACACATGAAAAAATGTTCATCATCATTAGCCATCAGGGAGATTCAAATTAAAACCACATTGAGATACTACCTTATACCAATTAGAATGGCCAAAATCAACAGACAAGAAACAACAAGTGTTGGAGAGGATGTGGAGAAAGGGGAATCCTCTTATACTGTTGTTGGGAATGCATGTTGGTGCAGCCACTTTGGAAAACAGTGTAGAGATTCCTTAAGAATTAAAAATAGAGCTTCCCTATGACCCTGCAATTGCACTACTGGTTATTTACCCCAAAGATACAAATGTAGTGAAAAGAAGGGCCATCTGTACCCCAATGTTCATAGCAGCAATGGCCACAATCGCCAAACTGTGGAAAGAACCAAAATGCCCTTCAACAGACAAATGGATAAAGAAGATGTGGTCCATATATACAATGGAGTATTATGCCTCCATCAGAAAGGATGAATACCCAACTTTTGTATCAACATGGACGGGAATGGAAGAGATTATGCTGAGTGAAATAAGTCAAGCAGAGAGCGTCAGCTATCATATGGTTTTACTTACTTGTGGAACATAAGGAATAACATGGAGAAGAAGGAAAGGAAAAATGAATTGGGGGAAATCAGAGGGAGAGATGAACCATGAGAGACTGTGGACTCTGAGAAACAAACTGAGGGTTTTGGAAGGGGGGTGGAGATAGGTGAGCCTGGTGGTGGGTATTGAGGGTACGTATTGCATGGAGCACTGGGTGTGATGCATAAATAATGAATCTTGAAACACTGAAAAAAATAAAATTAAATTAAGATGTTAAAAAAAAAAGATGCTTTTGCCCAAATATCCAACAATGGGCTATTTTTCTAAAACAAGAATTCACATAATGTGACCTTCTGATTTATTAACTATCTATCTATTTATTTATTTATTATTAACTATTATTATTTGCATGAATGCTATTGTCCTTTCTTTAATATATATGTATATATGTGTGTTTGTATGTGTGTATGTGTGTGTGTGTATATATTTCTACAAATAGAAATAGAAATATATTTCCATTTCTATTTATTTATTCTTTAAGTTCCAGTTCAAAGATCACTTCCTCTACAAAGTCTTCTCTGAGCATTCCAGTCACTTGTGTCCCCCAAACATACCTGGCATAGTTTTAGAAATATAATTGGACAGGTGTAAAAATCTTCTAGTTGTACTATATTTTGAAAAAGAATGACCTCAGTGGAATTAATTGCTTACTTAGGCCCAAAGGATACATACATAAATTAACAGGTAAAGATGATATTTTTCTCGGCCAAGCCATTAGTGTTATTAGTAGAAGCAATAAATAGAAATGAATTCTCAGAGTTATTCTATTTTCAGTGAAGCTAAAAAATAGCTTATCACCATAGCCTATGAAATACTTATCACTATAGTTTATAAAGTAGTCATCATTTTTGTTTTGAAAATTTTATCTCTAATGACTGATTGCTGTACTGGTGATATATATCGTAATATATGCGTCAAAGCCCATAGAATGTAGAACACAAAGAGCAAACCCTAATAGAAAATACGCACTTGAGTTATAATGTTATCTATATTTGCTCATCACTGTTAACAAGTGTGCTAACACTAATGCTAATAATAGGGGAAATTGGGTGGAATATAGGAACTCTCTACTTCCCACTCAATTTTTCTGTAAACTTAAAACTACTCCAAAAAATCAAATCTATGAATTTCTTTAAAATAACAGATTTAGGGGCGCCTGGGTGGTTCAGTGGGTTAAAGCCTCTGCCTTCGGTTCAGGTCATGATCCCAGGTCCTGGGATCGAGCCCTACGTCGGGCTCTCCCCTCAGCGGGGAGCCTGCTTCCTCCTCTCTCTCTCTCTGACTGCCTCTCTGCCTACTGGTGATCTCTGTCTGTCAAGTAAATAAATAAAATCTTTTAAAAAAATAAATAAATAAAATAACATATTTATTGCAGAAAATGTAAAATGTCATGTAAAAAAACACAAGGAAGAAAACTTAAACATATGATAGCCTTCAGTCTATCATTCTATCTATCCATCAGTGGAAGACATTTTACCCATTATTATTACATGAGTATTTTCTTTTTAATATTTAGTCATATATCACAAGCATTTTTCTCTCCTTAAATAACCTTACAATAAAATATTTAATAATTACACAATATAAACTTCTTTATCTTAAAGCAATGTTGCTAAGATTTTCCTGAGCTTCAACTTCTGCAGCCTGATAAACTCATTTCCTTTATTACTTTCTAAATCTGCATTATTATTTCCTTCTTGGTATTCATATCACTCATGTCTGCATTTTTTATATAAGAGAGTGCAGGGGGCGGAGGGAGAGGAAGAGAGACAATCTTAAGTAGCCTCCACACCCAGTGTGGAGCCTTACACAGGGCTTGATCTCATAACCCTGAGATGACTTGAGTTGAAATCAAGAGTTGGATGTTTAACTGACTGAGCCACCCAGTGCCCCCATATCTGCATTCTTTATATCCCTTTCTCAGGATGCTTAACAGTTATTTATACTACTTATATACTATTATATTATATACTATTTATACTACTTCTCAATTTTCTAAATAGCAGTCCCTTTCCACAGAACCATTTTTTTTTTGGTACTAACACTTCTAAAAACACAGCAGCTAATTAGGTAAGGGTAGTTTTCAATATAAAGCAGCATGCATACTGTTATACAGCATATCAGTGATTAATCAGAACATATATTAAAGTATGCCAGTGAATCCAAGATCTTTTTCCACCTGATGCACAATTTTTAAGACGTATGGTCCTGGATTACTATTTGGGTTTATTTAAGACAGAAACTTAGAGATGGGGGATGATTAATACAGAATCTCTCTGTATTAGGACAACATCACAAAGTTTCTGAATTAGTGCACATGGGCCAGTGGTGGGCCAAAGCAGTCCCAGTGATGGGCCAAAAATGTCCTTTGGTTCTGGCTTGCATTGTTTTTGAGAAGTCAGCAATTATTCTTAACATTGTTCACTTGGCTGTAATGTCCCTTTTAATGTCTTCTGGCTGCTTTTAATATGTTCTCTTTTCACAGATTTTTGGCAATTTGATTATGGGGTATGTTTTGATGTGATTTTGTGTTTAGCTTGCTTCACATTCGCCTGTTTCCTTGGGTTATATTTTTCATGCGTTTTGGAAAATATTTAACCACTATTGCTTGAAATATCTCTCTCCTTCAATCTGTACCTTCTCCCCCTGATAATCCCATTGTGTATATACAGACTACTTGATCTGTCCGCAGCTCTCTGAGGCTCCGTCCACTTTTTTTTTTTTTTTTCAGTCTTCGCTCTCTCTGCTTCAGTATTGATTAGTTCCCACGTTCTATCTTCAAGCTGTGGCTTTTTGTTTTTCGTTTTCCTGCCATGTTAAACCTATTTTGTGGTAATTTCTTCTTGGTTCTAGAGCTTCTATTTGATTCTTTTATTAAATACCCCATTTCTCTGCTAAGATTATCTACTCTCTCAGTGTGTTCATGCTTTTCTTTTAATCCTTGAATGTATTTATAACAGTGGTTCTAAAGTCCTACCTGCTAATTTCATCATCCCAGCTCTTTCTTGTTCTATTTACATTGGCTAATTTTTTTTTTCACTCTGGCTATAAACTGGGATTGGTATATTTGGTTGCACAATTCCCACTCAGGGTCCTTGGTCTGTGGGGTATCTTAAAGCTATCATAGTAGGGAACCCAGTGGAAGCCTCTGGAACTTTCCTCCACTCCTACCAAAAAAAGGCATATCAAAACAAGTTTCACATCCATCTATGGGGTAAATGACAAAAATTAGTGCCATCCTTAAGTATCTAAAGGAAGAACGCTTTTGCCAGGGCTCACAACAAAAGTTATACTGAATCATAATCTATGACTTCTGCTTTGATACTTTGAGCAAAACTAAAATATGTTAAGATTGAAAAGGGGAGCCTAAGTACAATTGTAGCAAATATTAAAATATAAGGGAAAACATTATGAATAATGTTATTTCCACATGTTTGAGACCTAAATGATTTGGACAAATTCCCAGAAAAATACAACTAAAATACAAACAAAACTAAAAACTAAAGACTAAAGAAGAAACAGAATGTCTGAATTATCTTGTAGTCATTATTGTAATTGAATCCATAACTACAAGATTTCTCAAAAGGTGAAACTAGCTCAGAAAGTTCCACACGTGAATGAAACATTCAAGGAATATGTTCTAATTTTAAGCAAACCCTTCCTCAGACTAGAAAAAGGGGAAAATATCCCTCAACTAATTAATAAGCCCAAATGAACCTTGCTAATAAAATTAGTCAATGACAACGTGAACCAAGAAAATTATAAGCCATTCTCACTATGGGAAAACTCTAAATATTAGTAGGCCAAAGTGAATGGAGTATATAAAATACAAGGATGCAAGAATTGTTTAACCTTAGAAAAATCTATTAATGTAATTTACCTCCTTGAGGTATAAGGAAAAAATATATTTGGTCTTTGTCCCATGTTCTTGGCACAGAGCTCTTAAAATCCTTGGCATTTCCTGAAGGATAGGAGTGTCTATTGTAATTCATAATGAGGCCCTTTCTACCCAACCTTCAGGGTAAGAGCTGATCCTGAGGAAGACCACACAGAGGAGTAGAGGTTTGGAAGTTTCAGTCCCAGCCTCTGACATTTAGGGATGGGAGGGCAGGGGGACTGGTGATTGTTTGATCACCAATATTCAGTGAGTGGCTCAGTCATGCCTCCTTAACGAAACCTTAAGAAAACACTCTTGAACAGAGAGGTTCACGCAGCTTCCAGATGGGTAAACACATCAGTGTGCTGGGCTGGTGATGTGTCTGGAGAGGGCATGTGAGCTCTGTGCCTGCCCTCAACCCCCTCCCATTACCTTGCCATATGCATCTCTTCCACTTGGCTGTTCCTGAGTTGTGTCCTTCCTAATGAGACTGGGATCATAATTGCAGAGCTTTCCTGAGTTCTATGAGTCATTCTATCAAAGTATCGAACCCGGCCGAGTGGTGGTCACGGGGCGACTTGTATTTATAGTCAGTTGGGCAGCTGTGGAGGTACAACTTGTAACCAGTATGTGAAGTGAGGACAGTCTTGTGGCCCTGAGCTCTTAACCTACGGCGTCTGTGTTGATTCAGCGTTGTTAGTGACAGAGCTGAATCGAATTGTAGGACACCCAGTTGGTATCAGAGACAAAATTACTGGAAAGATACTACACAGATTCACAAATTAAAGGGAAAAAATCATATGATTTCCTCAGAAAGTACAGTAAGAAAAATAGGTGGCAGATCCTTTAGGTCTGTCTGCCAGATCCCACACCGGTGCGCACGGGTGTATCACGAATGGGTTACAACTGAACCAAGACTGTGAAGGCTTATGAAGGCCAGAGCCCTGGAGCTCATTGCTTCTCCAACTTCAAACAGACTCATATTTTTTTTTTCTACGGTCATGTATGAATAGTCTAACTTTTGACAGGAAGTACAGATTCTTTTGACAGACGAGCTTCACTCACACAGGTAGCTCTCATCCTATCATTCGCACACTGCTCATCGGGGGATGAAATCCATTGGTTTCATCTGAGTAGAGTTTCTCTATTAAAAAGATTTTAAACCTATAACTACTAGGAATTTCCTCTTTTCTTCCCTCTATGCCTGAACTAATGTGACACAAGGATCATGGCTAAGAGCGTGTTTTGCAAACGTAAAGTTTCCTCAGTCGGGCTGAGTGAAGGCCAAGACTGAGGGTGCAGAGCGTTAGCGAGCCTAGGTAACTACTTACTCATCTACCCTCCAACGTAATTGCTTTCAGTGATCAAGCTGATATTTCCATCTCCATTGATCTGACTGGGTTGATGGGAACTTACTATTATTTAGTAACCTCTTAATATGCCCATGCATAGAATTTCCAAAATGAGGGGTTATTCTGAATCAAAACCAACAGATGAGCCAAAATTGAACCCAGGTTTGCCAATGATTTGCGAATATTTCACCTACTACAAAAGTTTTCATAAATGGCTTCTCTCCTGCTGCTATTCCCTCCAAACTGTCACTGAAAAAATCTCCTTAAATACTCTCTCATTGACCAACTTCACTCTAAGCCATCTGCCCTCCTCCCTTTCCGTTCAGTAAGACCGTGTGGTGGGGTCGGGTGGGCCTGTTAGAGAAAAGCTTGGTGCTCCTGCCCCTCC
Organism: Taxidea taxus jeffersonii; assembly: GCA_003697995.1. NCBI lineage: Eukaryota > Metazoa > Chordata > Mammalia > Carnivora > Mustelidae > Taxidea > Taxidea taxus. Next base: position 19,239 of record ML110453.1, read on the forward strand.
CGCCCCACTTTCTTCATGCGCTGTCTGTGGGGAATCTTCCTTCCTTGAAGGATTTCTATAATAACTCCACTCCCCAAACTGAAGTCATGCTTGGTGAGTTTCTAGCCTCGTTTTTTTTTTTTTTTTTCTGGTTTTCAATCCTTATTAGCCAGGAGCCCCTCCTAGAAACCAACACATCACGACTCTGTTCGGAGTTGGACCTTCCAGGTGGGCCTCCCATGGGGCAAACTTTGAGAATTGCAGGCTTTCTTCAATATCATTGACGCTGAACAAGGTGTTCTCTTTCTGGTCCCTTTGGAGGTATGTTTTCAGTGTCTCCCCTCTCTATCAAGGCAGTCTTCCATCTGCAACCTGAAGGAGAAAATTTCCACTGGTCCTATGACCGCCAAGGCTTTGTCCCATCACAACTTTCCACCTGGCCACCCCAACACACACACTTGTGCTCACTATGACTAGTATCCACTATAATCGCTGTTCCCACACTCACAGATGCAAAATGCTTCTATGTTCAGAGATGGTTAGCATTTTCTTTTGTCACAAAATCAGGATCTCTATAGGCTGGCTTTTTGGACTATAAGTCATACTCTTACCTAGAGGGTACTTACATTGGCCATGCTACCCAGACAAAGACATCCAGAAGGTTTGCTCAGAAATAATTCTTGTTGGGTCAGCCTTTATTAAATCCTCCCCGGGAGCTGATATTTTGGGAACAGAATACTACTGGTAAAGAGAACCATGCGAAATTTCCAAAAGCAAAAGCGTATGCAACCAATGAAAGGATAAAATTTCAAGGCCTGTACAGTAAAGCAGCTGTTAGATGATTTACTGGAAAATTCTTCCAAATCATGACAGAGGCCTCCTACTACAAAGGAAATATTTTTCCTTCAAGTCCGTAATATTAAAGTTCAATACGTTATGTACTCCAAAGACCTCTCTAATAAAATCTGAGATTTTCACAAAACTCTCCACCTTAGGGATCTGATACGTCGTTCCATCCCTCTGACCCGCAGAGCCTCGCTGGTGTGAGAGCCGCGATGGGTGCCCCAAAGCCCAGACTCGTTCCTTCTGCGCCGTTTCCAGGATCCGGAGCGGAGGCGTGACTCGTAGGAGCCCAGGCCAATCAGATAACCTGTCCCTTCCCATCAGAGACGTGGTCTTTGATCTGTCAGCAGAGCCCGGGGGGCTTCCCCAGGCCGGAGGACAGCTCCGGGCAGTCCCTGCGGGGAAGCCGGGGGTGGGCCGCGTCCTGGGTGGGGGGCCAGCATCGGACTCTGCAAGGCTGTGCCTTCCCACTAGCCGTCCCCGCTCGCGCCACGCCGCAAGGCCCCCGCCGCGCCACTGCGCCCCGAGCTTCCGCGCGGGGAGTGGCTCCCGAGACTCCCCCGGGAGAGCAGAAACTCCGGCCACTCCCGTGGCGGCCCACGCGCCCCCCAGGCCGAGGCGCTGGCCGAGCTCAGAGCCGAGGGGCGGGAGGTCCTGCTGCGCCTCCGGGGCCGGCTGGGCCGGGAGCGGTGCAGGCCGGTGACCCGGCGACTCGCGGTGCAGGCCGGTGACCCGGCGACCCGCGGTGCAGGCCGGTGACCCGGCTGACCCGGCGACTCGCGGTGCAGGCCGGTGACCCGGCGACCCGCGGTGCAGGCCGGTGACCCAGCTGACCCGGCGACCCGCGGTGCAGGCCGGTGACCCAGCTGACCCGGCGACTCGCGGTGCAGGCCGGTGACCCGGCGACCCGCGGTGCAGGCCGGTGACCCAGCTGACCCGGCGACTCGCGGTGCAGGCCGGTGACCCGGCGACCCGCGGTGCAGGCCGGTGACCCGGTGACCCGCGGTGCAGGCCGGTGACCCGGCGACTCACTCCACGTGGCGAGGCTAGGACCGACTCACTTCAGCTAAGGCCGTGAACGCAGACGGGGCGTCGAGGTGCGTCTCGGGCCACGATGAGAACTTTTCCCTCCTTAGGAAAGCGATGCAGTTTCGAGTTATCTCGAGCTGTTTACTACAAGGACCCTTTGAATTCCGTTGCTAAGGGGGAGTGGAGAGTTGCGTCCAGCGATGCTCTGCTCGGGTGGGGGACAGCACCCCCCGCCTTGTGCTCAGCCCCCCTCGTGCCCTCAGGAAGCGCCGTGAAGTCTGCTCCGAGCAAAACGAGGAACGGCCCAGGGCCCGTTAGTTCTACGTGGCGGGGACACCTCAGGATGAGTCACTGAGCTGCTTCTGTCCTCCGTGTCGTAGCTTCCATCCCATGCCCCGTGCTGTGCGTGGCCCTGGGCCCTTCTCTCCTCCCTGCCATCAGACCCCTGGACCCCTGGTCTCACTGAGGGGCCGGGCAGCGCGGGGCTCGCAGCACTTCGGCTCGGGCCCAGGCACCAGCGAGTCACGATTGGCCATTGCTCTTGGCCACTGACTAGTGCACGGATCGAACCAAAAAAGAAACACTGCTTTGGGGCTTTGGGAAAAGGCTTCCCTCCCCAGTCAAAGGAAAGTGGACGCGACTGAGCAGCTGGATTAAGCCACTCTGCAACCCCAACGCTGGGCTTCTTGTGTGGGGAGAGACTCAGCTCCTTATCATTTAACCCCACTGGGCACGGTGAAAATTGCAGCTAAAAGGATCCTCAGTGGTAAGACCTTGAATTTATCTTCTATTTCTGGAAGAGAAACCAAGTCACGGGCTATCAGCTCCTACGTAAGAAGAAAACATATAGCACTCATAGCAAGCCATGTGAGTTGGCACAAATGCAGTCAAATTTGCTCATCTGTGAAATGGGTATAGCAGCACTAAGGACGCCAGAGGTTTATGATGATTAAATTCTTTAACACAGATAAAGCTCTTAAAATAGTACATAAAGCACTCAATTTAAATGTCAAATGTATTATTATGGAGACGAAGCAAGAAGGATTGATCATTCTGGACTAAATCAGGGCTACCAATTAGGGATCAAGATACAGTCACTAGCAAAGGGCAAGATTATGGTTGAGCCAGGTTAATACAAGGAAGACGGTAACTGCAGCTTAGCAAGGTCTTCGTTGTGCTGTCCCCTCCACAAGGGTATTCGGTGATCCGGCCACAGCAGTAGCTCTCTGGAGTCGGGAGCTGATAGGCTGAATGATGCCCCTCTCCCCGGAGATGTCAGTGTCATAATCCCCAGAACCCGTGACTCTGCTTCCTTACATGAAAATGAACTTTGCAGATGTGACTAAGATAGGGGTCTGGAGATGGGGAGATTATCCTGGACTATCTCGAGAGTCCAGTGTCCCTCTATCAGGGAGGAAGAAGATCCGAGTCAATAGTGGGAGATACGCTGTTGGAAACAAGAGACGAAGTGATGGGGGGAGGGGGCCACAGCCAAGGGATACAGGACATCCTAGAAACCAAGAGCAGAGGAAACTGCTCCTCTCCTAACCCTCCAGAAGGAGCTCAGCCAGGCCAACTCTTTGAATTTGGACTCCGGGCCTCCAGAACTGTCAGAGAGTAAGTTTCGGTTGTTTTAAGCCAAAGTTTGCGGCCATGTGTTATACTAGCAATAGGGAACGAGCATTTCTGGCTAACCAGGTAAGACGTGTCCCCTGTGTCTCACGTGTATGTCCCTCAGTGTCGGTCTGGATGTTTTTGCTGCAAGTAATAGAAGCCTCGGCTGAAAATGACTTACACCGTTGAGGGATCTGGGATCTCACACAGCAAAACAGAGAAATGGTATCAAAGTTTCGGTTGGTTAAGCTATAGGTTGGTTAATTCAGCAGCTCAGTGACATCATCAGAGATCTGTGGTTTTTTTCCAAATTCCTCATGATCTCTTCAGACTGGTCCATTCAGAGTCAAATGGTTGGTGGGGCTCTAATCCCTACACCCTTACACGTTAATATCCAAAGACTGAAAGATAAAATCACTTCTTTCAGGTAACTCTCTTTAAGTACAGGAATATTTTGCCAAAAGGCCCCGAGGAGACCTTGCCTCCTGTTAAAAGAGGACGCTCACCACCTCAGCCTGTTCTTCCTAACTGGTTAAGTTCTTCTCTCTGGCTTACCTCTGAATTCCGTCAAAAGACCCTGCAAGCGAAGCACCCCATGACGGGAACCCTCAAGTAATGAGGACTGCCCTGATGCCAGCAAGACTCCATGCAATCGACCCCAAAGACAAGGATCAACCTTGACCTTTACCACCCCCTGCATGTGCCCACCAAGCTTTGTCTCACATTTTCCTTCTATAAACCTAGAAGCATTTACAGTACTTGGGGGACACCAGTCCGTTGTCTTCTCAGGCTGACCTTACTGGAATTAATCCCTCTTTTTTCACCACCACTCATTTCTATGCCTCTGTCAGCAGCGAGCAACGGAAATGTGTGTTTCACTGGTGGGAAGCCCCAGGGTGAGGTGCTCTTGCCCCCCTCCGCACTGGTTACCATGCGGTATTAGCAAGAATGGAAGGCCTCACCTATTTCTAAACCAGTCACTAGGGAAGGGATGGACTCAAGATTCACCTCCAGGGACAACAGAAGAGCTGCGCCCTGTAGGATGTGGCAGCCTCCTTCCAGGTTGCATTCATAAGGGAGAAGAATGGTAGATGGTGTGGAGCAAACACATCCCTCCTACAATCCCTCCTCGAGGATCCTTCTGAGTGAACAGCTGCATTAGAGACAAAGATTTTACAAAATTGAGGAGGGCTGTCCTTTCAGCAATATGTGCAAACGTCCGTAATTTGCACTTTTTTGCTCGAAATATTCTGACCTGGATGTGCGTTCATTTATTTAATGCTTTTCTTTGCTTAGCGCAGCCCCCAAATTAATGTTTATGGAATCAAAGCTCAAGAATGGTTATTTTGGGGGCACCTGGGTGGCTCAGTGGGTTAAAGCCTCTGCCTTCGGCTCAGGTCATGATCCCAGAGTCCTGGGATCGAGCCCCACGTCAGGCTTTCTGCTCAGCAGGGAGCCTGCTTCCTCCTCTCCTTCTCTGCCTGCTTCTCTGCCTACTTGTGATCTCTGTCAAGTAAATAAATAAAATCTCTAAAACAAAACAAAAAAAAGAATGGTTATTTTTTGTCTCCGGTGGTATTATTTTCTTATTTGATTCTCAACAATTGGGCAGATATTTACAGTCTACTGGAGATTTTATTAGCATGAATTTTATATTAGATTGAATAAAGATAAATATACTAACTCCTATATAATATTTTCTCTAGGCCTATTGTTATACTAAGGACTTTACCTAACTTTTCTAATTTTAGTAGTACTGGGGAGTTTGTTTTAATGGCTGGGGGGGGGGGGTGTTGTTAAACATGGAGCTTGAACTCATGACCCTGAGATTAAGAGCCTCATGTTCTATCGACAGAGCCAGCCAGGTACCCCTGAAGTAGTACTGCTTTTAATCCCCATTTTATAGATGAAGAAATTGAGGCACAGAAAGGAAAGCCATTGATAATCCGTATATTCCTCCTGGGAAAAGTTTAAGCAATGGCAAAGAGTAGCTCTCACAATATTCTTAAAGGAAATAAAAACAACTTAAGTCCGACTCTTGATTTCAGCTCAGGTCATGATCTCAGGGGCATGAGATCTAGCCCCTCGTTAGGCTCTGCATTGGGCATGGAGTCTGAGATTCTCTCTCTCCCTCTGCCCTCTCCCCTGCGCTCTCTTGTGCATTCTCTCTCTCTCTCAAAAAATAAAATAAAAGGAAGTAAAAACAGTTTGGTAAAAATGGCCTGATACATGATATAAGTTGCAGGATAATTTTATACCTACATTTCTGAAAATATTCTTTAATAAAATTAAAGACAAGCATCATTCGAACCTAAACTGAGGGATGGATAAAAACAAAACATGTGTGTCTGTGGGAAAGACACCAACAGGAAAAAAGAAAAACTTTATAAATTGTGGTCTAACACTCATGAGCAAGAGAAAAAACTTGAGGTTGATTGGGAGTCAAGATCATTTGGCTTTCTGAAACTGGAGACCAATATTTTTAATGTCTTTTATATGTTTGCAGAATTACTTTGACCTCCCTCTGAACTAACATCTTCTTCTAAAACATGTGCGGGGTCTTGTGCTACAACCATTCTGGACCTAAAAGGCCTGTATTCTGCTTTGGCTCTTGGGCTCCTCTTATCACTATTTATCCACTGTATTGTTATTGGGTTTAGATGTAATGAAACCAAATGATTTTATCAGTTCCTGCATACAGATGGAGACAGTAATAAACTTCATGTTAAGTTTATTACGGTTCCCTCCAGGAGAGAAAATGATGCCCACAAATGCTGGCTCCACTACGTCTATTGGCCAGTGCTGCGATGGAGATCGAGATGCTTTCTAAATAATCTACAGGACAGTTGGAATTTCTATACCAAGGAAAACAAAAATTCCCTCACCTGAATCTTATTAGAGCTTACAAGGGTTTCAGTGAAGCTAGATCATTGTTGGAAGATGGGACAGTGTAGATTTCATGATGCCAAGTAAGCCAAAGGGTGCCTCCAAGTACACACCAACCGAAATCCAGAAAGGGAGGAGAAGGCTCACTTGTGGTCCATGCAAAGGACAGCACACATGAACTCACAAAACAAAACTATATGTATGTGGCAATACGTTGGCTTCCTCTGGGCTCTACTTAAGCCAATCAGATGTCCAGAAAGAAAACCTAAGAATGTTGCCCATTCATCTCAGTGATTCCAAATGATCCTGTATTTGATATTGTAGAGGAAAAGTAGGAAAGACCCAAGCTTTCTTTCTTTAGTATTTGCTATCCAAAGTTTTTCTTGTGTCAATTATTTCTAAAAAGGAGTTACTTAAAAGAGTTTCCTGCTGATTGTAAATTTCTCTTCTGCACTTAGTTTTCCTATAACCAGTTTACTGTTGCCAAGCATGCCAGGAGAGGCTATTCCCTCTGAGTCTTCTTCTTTTTTTTTTTTACATTTTATTTTTAACTGAAGTATAGTTGACATATAATCCTGTATTCATTTCAGGAGTCCGACGGAGTGATTTGAATGAAGATCCGGGCTTGTCAGACTTTAAAATGGACATTTCTGTGGCTCTCTGAATCACTGCTGGTAAAATGTAAATAGGTCCAGTGCACTGCAGATGAATTTGTACCCCAGGGCACTACAATGTTTGGGTATCTGACCGAGTGCTCCCGGATCTGGAAGTCACTTTCAGGAAATTACGTAAAATTCAAAAACCATATTTCTGTTGTTTATATGGTAATTGTGCTGGCTGAGATGAGATACAACCTAAATGCTTAATAGCAACAAGATGGTTAAGTGAATAATGATATAACCACTGAATGAGATATTGCTGATTCTAAAATTTATAATAAAATGAAAAAATTCTTAAATATAATGATAAGTGCAGAAACAGGCAGAAACAAAATTGCATTTGGCATTTGATCTTAACAACATTAAAAAATACATAATTTTTCAAAGAAATATACCTCCGAATGCCCACTAACAAGAGAAAGGATAATTAAGCTGTGATGTAAGCACACGATAAAATCTAAAAAAAACTTAAAGGCATGACTTCAGCCATACGAGCCAACGGGGATGAATCTTAATAACATATCTCTTTTTTAGATTTATTTATTTATTTGAGATGGAGAGAGAGAGAGCATGCACAAGCAGCAGGAGGGGCTGAGGGAGAGAGAGAGAGAATCTTAAGCAGACTCCCCCTGAGCGTGGAGCCCCATGTGGGGCTTGATCTCATGATCCTGAGATCATGACATGAGCCAAAACCAAGAGTGAGATGCTTAACTGACTGAGCCACCCAGGTGCCCCATGAATCTTAATAATATACCTTAATAAAAATAATCTTTCAAAACAAGCTAACTAAATCTTATGTTATTGAAACACAGATTCATATCCATGTGCATATGTGTATATGTGTGTGCCTGTTGAAACTGAGGAGTGGTAATAAACACAAAGTGTGGGACAATGGTTATCTCTAGCAGGAAGATACAGGGCCCAAAGGGACAATGGTTATCTCTAGCAGGAAGATACAGGGCCCAAAGGAGTAGGGGAAAAACAAGTAAGTAGAGGTCAGTTACTGTAACAGTCCATTTGTTGGGCAGGGCACTGGGTCTTCTACAAGTCGTTTCATTTTGTAAGGATGAACAAAATCAAGGATGGCCGTGCATTGGCCATGCAATGACCAAGAATTATGATTTATTTAATTCTCACCATTGTTAGAAGGTAAGATTAGGACTGACATATTTCCCTTTATACATTTCTAGTTTCTAATTTCTATGATCAGCATTGTACTTTAAAACTGTAAAAACAATAAACTGATCTAGAAAGCCTGTAGGTCTAAAAATTCAAAAGACTTCTTATGCCTGAGTTTGGATGTGCTAGAATTGCCAACTGCAGGTCAAGTAATTAAACCCAAAGCTAGAATTTAATTAACATTAAAAGACAGACAGTAACTGGTTATATCATCTAGGTCTGGTTTTATTTTCTTAGTTCTGATGATTCAAATTTTTTGAGAATATGACCATTCTAGGTCCTAAGTATAAAGATGTAAAGTACCATATTTTCTCATGACAGCAATAGATGACACCGACTACCACTATGTGCCAGGTACGGGGCCTGGGAAGTATTTGAATCTGTATCTTCAGTTCTAGGCTGGCATCAACTCATTTTTGTAATTTTCTAATGTTTAATATTGACTTCCAAATTTCTAAACTTTTTAGGAAACTAGTCTCAAAAGTCACTTCCAGAAATTGGAACTTATCTGTCCAAGTGTTCTGTTTTCTCCAAATAACGACAATAGCTGACATTGATTATCATGCTGTGCCACATACTGGCGAAGTGCTTTTCATCCATGGTCAGACGTCATGTTCGCACTAGACACGTGACACGGGATGAGCTGGGTTTCCTCCGGCCTCTGTCTTCCCAGCGTGTGGCCTTGACTCCGGGGCGGCGTGGAGCCTCAGACGTGCATCCGTTGGTGTTCTTCGCTGTTGAGAGAACCCGATTCTGGACCGGCAGAGCCGGGCCGGGTCTTGGCTCTGGCAGGAACCGCACAGTGTGGCCCAAGTCTCAGCCCTCAGCCTCCTCGGGCTTCGCAGCGCACACGGGACGGCCCGGTCAGCCGGCTGCTGCTGTCCTTCGCTCTCCGGGCGTGGGAGAACACTGGGCTGCCGGCCGGGGGGCTGCAAAGTCCACTCGTGGGGGCCGGGTGTGCACACATCCAGGAGGGCGCGCAGGGCTGGAAGGGACCGAAGAGACCAGAAGACGACGTTCCCCCTGCAAGGAGGATGTGCAGACTCTCACCATACACCGACCGCACTCGGTGGAATAGGAGCTGCCCAAGGTCGGGTCTTCCCCTCTTTGACATGAAACAGTGACACATTTCCATGGGACTTCTTTCCCGTAATTGCCCCCATCTGAAAGGTTCGTTTTGCATTTGTTTTGGGTCTTTAGGACGCCACGAACCTTTAACTCAGCTTCTAGGACAGAACATTCGTATTTCTTTGGCAGAACCTTTCTCACAGTTCATGTCCAGTTACTAAGTTAGATAGAAAGTAGTGATATTACTGCACTTTCCTGCTGATCGCCCTTGACATTTTCCATAAATGGGAACTCTGTTCATTGGCTGGAATCCTGTTTAATGCTAAGTGCTGTCAAAGGCAGGGTCTGGGACACCAGTCTCCTTGGAGAAAAGGATGTGGGCCTCTAACTCAATTACAGATGGAACTGAATTTGATAGCCCCAGACTATTTGCCAGTAATATTTTTGCAGCCACAAATAACCTGGTGACTCAGCATTTTAGTTCACAGTGAGGTCAGAAAAGGGTCTTACTAGCCATTCATTTCCACATTTCTCAGAACATCAATTTAGTGCCCATCATAAACATGTCCACGCAGAGCCGGAAAGCCCTCCATGTTACCAAAGCCACACGGGAAGGTGTCACACATTAAGGTACTTCTTCAACCCCAAATTCTATGGGCTGGCGTCTAGACAAAGGAGGAGGAGTCCAAGAAAAAAAAAAACTAAAACTCTTCTGTTAACCTATCATCGGAATATTTGGTATTGCTTGGACTGAACCAAAAGTCATTTAAAATTTTGTTTCTCGGGGCATCTGGGTGGCTCAGTCATTGGGGATCTGCCTTGGGCTCAGGTCATGATCTCAGGGTCCTGGGATCGAGCCCACATCGGGCTTCCTGCTCAGCGGGGAGCCTGCTTCTCCCTGTCCCACTCCCCCCTGCTTGTGCTCCCTCTCTCGCTGTGTCTCTTGCTGTCAAATAAATAAAATCTTTAAAAAAATAAAAATAGGGGCACCTGGGTGGGTTAAAGCCTCTGCTTTCGGCTCAGGTCATGATCCCAGAGTCCTGGGATCGAGCCCCGCATCGGGCTCTCTGCTCAGCGGGGAGCCTGCTTCTCTTTCTCTCTCTGCCTGCCTCTCTGCCTACTTGTGATCTCTGTCTGTCAAATAAATAAATAAAGTCTTAAAAAAATAAAAATAAAATAAAGTTTTGTTTCTCAAAATGTCATAAAAGGGAAGTACAAATGGCTAATAGACTATGAAAAGGTTTCTGGCCTCATCGTGGTTTCAAAACACGGAAAATAAAGCAAAATATTCTTTTTCTCCTATAGAACTGGTAATTACTTGAACATCGATAATATCTGATGCTGGGGTGGAGGAACAGCGGCCCTCACTTAGCTGCTGGGCCTTACGGTATTGGTAAAATTTTTCCAGAAAGAAAAAAATCCTAATGTTTTACGTATCCTTTCACCCTGAAGTTCTACTTTTAAGAAACTCTCTCTCTCTTTTTTTTTTAAGATTTTATTTATTTATTTGACAGGGAGATCACAAGTAGGCAGAGAGGCCGGCAGAGAGAGGAGGAAGCAGGCTCCCCGCTGAGCAGAGAGCCCGACGCGGGGCTCGATCCCAGGACCCTGAGATCATGACCTGAGCTGAAGGTGGAGGCTTAACGCACTGAGCCACTCAGGCACCCAAGAGACCCTCTTAAGGAAATAATTATAAACGTATAAAAGGCAGTGTTTTAGTAATGAATAGTCAAAAACATTAAATGTCCAAAAATAAAGGATTGGTTAAGAAAAGATGCTATACTCGTACAATGGTGCAGCACATAATTCTCAAATATAATGTTATGTCACAATATTTTGTGGCAGGAATATGCTTATGATATATTAACTCAAAGAGACGTTGTCCTGCTGGCAGCTGTTGTCCCCAAATAGATGGATGTGAACTGAATTCGTGATTTTTTAAATTTTTCATTTCTCTGTATTTTTTACAGTGAATGCATTTGCCACTTTCATAAAAATGAGGAGATGTGAATAGTTTCAACAGGAAAAAATGGCTCAAATGTAATACAATGCTTCTGAAACTTGCATAAACTTCTAAATGCTATTAAAGCGAACAGACATCGGCCTTCACCTATGAGCCCTATGATAGTCACTTTATTAAAATGTATATTTTACTGGTTTGGATCAACTTAATTCCAAATAATCGAGGAGTGTCATATTTGTGGAAGACACTGTAAACACATGGGGCTCGAGTGCCCCTGCTAGACCTTTTGTGAAATAAGCACCCAGTAAGTCTTCAGCCCCCATCACTAGGCTGAGCTCGTGGTGGCGCGCCCGAAGCCTCCTGCCCGGGCCCCGCGTGGCCAGGCCTGAGGAGGGGTGTCGGGGGCAAGACGGGTCCGCAGCTGCCAACTTGCCTCCACGCTGCCCAGGGACTAGACAGTGCGACCCCCGGAAAGAAACTGCAGAAAAGGGGGGGAAAAGCAGTTCAAGGGAAGAGGCGCGTCCACGTCCACCGTAGTTAATGTCGCAAAGCCTCGGGGAAGAACATGTCCACTGTCGTCTGACCGAGAGCAACAGGGGTTCTAGTCAGGGGGTCCTCTTTGAATCGCAGGGTTCTTTTTTCTTCTTTAAAGTTGTTTAAATGTTAACAGACTTTCAAATCCCTGGAAGGATAAACATCTCCGAGCAAATTGGTTTATGTGGCTGAAGCCCGGAGGAGGTGATGTCCTCACGCCAGGAGAGGCCTGATTTAGTCAGAGCCCGAGCCCAGGGAACGATGCCCACTCTGTGTGGTAAAATGATTAACCTGTTAAAACAATGATCACTTACCGGAAAACTGTGAGAAAAGTAGACTTCTGCCGGGAAGACACTGGTGAGTTGCGTTCTTGTAGGCTCAGAAACTGACAAGGTCCGCTGCAGGCCCTGAAGGAAAACCACGGTCTGAGCAGGGGAAAGGGGGGGAAATTGTTTGCTTCCTGAAAAACACAACGCTTATGTTTTCAGATCTTAAAAAGAGATTTCGAGAAGGGGTAATCACAGGCAACGCTTTCTGCTGAGAACAAAAACCAAAGCAAAATCATATTTATGGACCTTGCCAAGAAACCGCTATGGCAGATCTCATTGGAACCTTCATGCGCGTGGGGGCTCGGAAACAGCGTTTGAAAAATGAGGGACAACTCCAGGGTCTTCTCCAGCCACACTTCCATAAGTCGCCAGGAGAGTCGTTGTTTTTAGCAAAACTGTCGTCACGTTTACCAGCGGCCGTTCAGGAAATCTGCACCAACGTCACCGGATCGCCGGGGAACCAAACCTGCCAGAACGTTTTGTTTCTCAGAAGCCGTAGAACACATCCCCAGGGAGGGCAGAGAATGAGAACCGTGGCAGAGAACTAAAGAAGTCTGCCAGGGACCTAAGGAGTAGGCTGCGAAGGAAAGTCCCTTTCTAGCTCCCGGTGAATTCCTGGGCAATTAGTGGTCCGCGTGGAAGTGGAGCAGTGGCAGGAGCAGTGGCAAGAACTGTGGCCGGGGAGCCCCTGCCTGCCTCCGCCTCGGCGATGGCCTTGGCCTCCGAGAAAAGGACCGGCGTAGAGCCCTGGGGTACCCAGTCTGGTTTTCAGAGCTGGATGGGCCCCTCTCTCAATACCGCAGGAAACAAACAAAAAAATAAAGAAAATGTGTCCTCGATCAGGATTTCATAGATATTGCGAAGCAGAGGGATGCATTCCTGCCAGAAAGTATCGATTCCGAACGGGGAACTGCGTTTCAGGATGTCAAGCTCCCTTCCAGGGCAAATGGTGGAGGGCCTTTGTGGGGAGGAGGACTCTAACTTTCTGGCATTACCCGAAAAGATACAACGAACTGCCATGGAAAACCACACACTTCCAAAATCACCAAAATTGGTTAAAGACAATATATTATTTTAGTTTTACACTTTTTTTGTGTTCCTGCTCAGCTTTGCCTCCTTCCCCACCAAATGCCTGAGTATAAAAGAAATGTATGCTTATTGTGGACAAGGGCAACGCATCAGGGAAAGATTCCCCGGGTGCTGCCATGACTAACATACCACAGTATCTTTTTTTTCTTGTCTGTTTTCTACATTTCTGAAAAAACATAGTTAAGATTATACTCTGCGTGTGTGTGTGTGTGTGTTCACTTGATGTTTCATAGAACTTTTCCAGGGTCATGGAGAACACTTCATAATTATCACTTTAAAGGCAACGTCGTGTTTCATAACATAAATACACCATTATTTGCTCCACTTTGTCGTGTTATTGTATGGTTGGCATATCCTTTTGAACACGTGTAGAATTTGTGTTTTGCTAATGCAAGTAATGAGGAGATTTTCTTGCTAAAACACGGAAAGAATGGTATCTTATATATATTTGTACATATATGTGTATATTTCTATTTTGGATGCCAGACATTTTATTTAATATTTTTTATGTCATCTCTCAGAAATGAAGATGTGTTTGTATCTAGACTATATAAAGAATTCCTAAAAGCCAATAATAAAAGATGATCCAATTTCAAAATGGGCGAAAGATTGGAGGAGATATTTCTCTGAAGAAGATATACCAATAGCCCATAAACACGTGAAAAGATGCCCAACATCATTAGTAATCAGGCAAATGCAAATCAAAACCACAAAGAGATAATACTTTATAGCTACTAAGAGGACAATAAGCAAAAGGGCAATAACAGGGGCGCCTGGGTGGCTCAGTGGGTTAAAGGCTCTGCCTTTGGCTCAGGTCATGATCTCAAGGTCCTGGGATCGAGCCCCACATCGGGCTCTCTGCTCGGCGGGGAGCCTGCTTCCCCCTCTCTCTCTGCCTGCCTCTCTGCCTACTTGTGATCTCTCTCTCTGTCAAATAAATAAATAAAATCTTTTAAAAAATTTGTTTAAATAACTCAAAAATTTTAAAAATCAAAAAAAAGACAATAACAAGTGCAGGGGAGGATGTAAAGAAATTGGAGCTCATGTACTGTCAGTGGGCATGTAATGGTGTAGCCACTGTAGAAAACAGTGTACAGGTCCTCAGCGGTCAAGCATCCAGTTATCACGTGACCTGGGAATACAGGTATTTACCCAAGAGAAACAAAAACCCCAAAACTTGTACATAGCAGCCTAACAGTCAAAACATGGAAACAACCCAAATGTCCATCAACTAGTGAATGGGTCAGTGAATACGACGGATCCACACGGTAGAACATTATTCAGCCATGAGAAGGGATACAATATTGATAGGCATGGATGAACGCTGAAAGTACTTTGCTAAGCGAAAGAAGCCAATCACAAACGATTGCCTATTTTATGATTTCCCTATAAGAAATGCATAGAACAGGGAGTAGCTTGGTGGTCGCCTAGGGCTCAGAAGGTTGGGAGGAAAGCCGGAGTAACTGCTATCAGGCCCCATGTTTCCTCACAAGGAGATGGAGATGTTCTGGAATTAGTGGTAATGGTTGTGCAATTCCGAAAATATGTTAAAAACCATTAATTGTGCACTTTAGGGAAGTGAATTATATTTCAAGAGAGTTGTTATTTAAAGAGAGAAATCTTAGCACGTTATGGGAAATAGACATTGGCTCGATTTTCATCGTTCGAAAGGTACCAGTGATGGAGCCACCATATTCTTGGAAATATAGTTTTCCTGGCTGCAAAGCACCCTCTGGTATCAAACCTCTTTATATATACTAGAGGTGATCTTGTTACCACAGGAGATAATTACTAAACTTCTATTTAGGTTTCAGGCAGTTAATTCATAAGCGCTTGCTTTTTTAAGAACAGAGTTTAGGCTTCCTCAGTGAAATGAAACAAATTATATTTAGAGAAATTAATCTAATTCACAGGCTTTTACTGTAAGTTCAAAGCAAATGTGAGCTTTCTTTATCCAGAGACTGGAGTAAGATTTATTTACATTTGAATCTCAGACTTTGCAAACATTTTGAAAAAACTCTATATTAAAGTCTCACATGCAGAGAGATTATTCCCATTGCTAAATTCTAAGAATAAATGTAGTCTGGCCAGTTTGATTTAGTTGGCATTTATTTATTTTTTCACAAGCTTTCTCTTTCTTTCTTTCTGTCTTTCTTTCTTTCTGTCTGTCTTTCTTAAAATAGGCTCCGTGCGCAGCACAGACCCCAACATGGGGCTTGAACTCACAACCCTGAGATGAAGACTTGAGCTGAGATCACGAGTCAGACACTCAACTGACTGAGCCGCCCAGGTGCCCGCACAGGCATTTTTGGCAGCTCACAAATGACACTTATTTGTGCAATTGCACAAATGGGGATGGAGTCCAGGAGTGGCGAGGTTGTAGAAGCACATGATGATCATAAATATTACTGGGGTTATTTTCAGAACATGTAATCTGCCACTAAGGATAATCTTCAAAGCTTATATTAGTCATTTTCACTTTTGTGTGAATATATTCCAGATTCTTTCTGGGAGGAGATTTTCATAAGAGGGAAAGAACCCGAGTATACAGCATTAAAGGAGTTGGGAGAAGGTCTGAGTAAAAGAAGGAAATGGGCTGCTCACAGAGGTAGAGGCAGGTTTTACCCCCACCCCGCCTGCAGCTCTACCCAGGAACCCGTATGCGCCCGCCCCCACACTCTTTTAAGTAATTGTTCCTCTCTGTTGATAGAAATGGTGGAGATTTCATTAAAAAGACATTTGGATTCTTTCCACCCTTCCTCCAATCACGTCTCTCCGTCCTATCGTACCTCGTGCTTCTCCCAAACTGGATCCTACTGGAGACAGGGCTTCACAGCAAGTTAATGGGACCGAATACAGAGACCTGAATTGTGGAAGGCATTGTAGCGCCGGCTGGACTTCACTGGCCTCCTCCAAGCCAGTAACCTCATTCGATGAGCTGTGCAATGACACTAGCTCAATTTTATATCGCCATCGCCGAGCACACCTTACAGCTCCACATCTGTGCAACCAAAAAACCATCGTCCAAAACTGAGCTCATCTTTCCTTCGGACCTGCTCCCTCCTCGAGGGTTCCCTTGTTTTCCGAGTCAACCACTGCAGTGGCTGCTCAAAGAGAAAACTTGAGAACCATCCCTTACGTGCTCCCTCATCGCACACATCCAAGTAATCAGGGAATTCTGTCATTCCGCACTGTCCAGTCTCATTGAATCTGTCCATTTCTCTGGCTTCCTAAGCCCGCACCATCGCTCGCCAGGACAGCCCAAATGATCCTCCCTAAGTGGCTCTCTGCCTTCAGGTCGGCCCCCTTCCAAGACCCCCTTCACACAGGGTCCAAACAACACACCTCCTAGAAGACGAAATATGATTATGTGCAACCCTCACTTGAAAACTCTTTAATGGCACCGGTGACCTCAGAAAGTCACACTGGTTACCACTGTCCCTGCCCACCTCTCCAGTCTCTCACCTCCCCTGCCTGGAGATCTTCCAGGTCCTTGAATGAGCCGGGCGTGTCCCGCCTCAGAGCCAGTTCTGCTTGGAGAAGGTCTTCACGTGAGAGCTATCTTTGCAAGGGTTTTCCCAGACATTAGAGATAAGGAAACACAGCAGACTCGTTTTACACCAACACCTGCTCCACATGAAGCAAATTAAGTGTGGATCCAGGCCGTCTGTACCACAGATATGGAACAAATAGCTAACTCAGAAACACTGGCGAATTAATTCATATTTCTCTTTTCTATTTAGCAAATAGTACCTTCTGTAATGCTTCAAATATTATTTGACTTTATGATACATTTTAAAAATTTTAGTCAAACATATATAAATTAAACTTTTGATCCAAATTGGTTTTTCAATGATATAAATGCCAATCACTTTCTCCTAGTTTTTTTTTTACTTAATACTGGAATTTTTTTAAAGATTTTATTTATTTGACAGACAGAGATTACAAGTAAGCAGAGAGGCAGCAGAGAGAGAGGAAGGGAAGCAGGCTTCCTGCCGAGCAGAGAACCCGATGTGGGGCTCGATCCCAAGACCTTGGGATCATGACCCGAGCCGAAGGCAGAGGCTTAACCCACTGAGCCACCCAGGTGCCCCAATACTGGAAAATTTAATTTAGAGACGCTGTGATAGAAAGGACACAGGTGGCATTCGAAACCAGGTGAACTCGCGTTCAAATCCCCGAGTGTGGTAATTTGGTGACTTTGAAAAACTGCTTCACGTCTCTGTGACTCAGTTTCTTCACCTACAATGTGATGATATTCAGGAGTGTTGGGAAGAGTTAATGAAACAGTATGAATAGAGTTGGGCCCTTAACAAACTTTATTCCTCATTTATTTTATATCCTCTATATTTCTAAATACAGACATACCGGCAGGCGGTATTTTTTATATAGACCCACAACCACCCATTTTATAAACACACACTGTAAAGACCTTCCAGAATTGATACTTAGATACAATGTTGTGGGACTATTTGTGTGTGTTATTTGGCACACTGGAGCAAAGCCAAAGTAATTAAGTCTTTTACAAATTTAGTAATATAAAAGGCCCCAGGCATTGGTTATTGTAATTATTCTACTTCTGGGAAGAAAAGAGACAGGTTTATTTGCAGTATCCCATGCTTAATCATTAGTATTAAATGATTCAGACCAGCACGAATCAAGGAAGCAAACAGCTGATCCCTGCTGTTTTATAAAAGAAAGAAGTAATTGATGTTCACAAAGGTTAAAACGGCCAAAAAGGCCTCTAAATAAATGGCTCCGCTCCTTTTCTCCCTTTATAACTTGTTTTCAATGGTCTTTAGTCTGTGATCACTTAAATATTCATTTATTTCAGAAGACTTTTTGTGCAAATTCCAATTAAAAAACCAATCACGTTCTTAATAAATTGGGCTAACAGCTTCTTTTAAAGGAAGAAACAAATAAATCACAATGATTCATCTATAAAATTTGACTTCATATGACTATCTAGGCAGTTAATTCAATTACAACCCAGAAAGATCATGAAGCCTCACAGATTTTTTTTTCCTGATGATTGAGTTCTAGGGCAAGGAAGGGCTCTGATATGCCTTATATGACATGCAGAATCTATCATGTTTTATTTGTTCAATCATTCTACCTTATAATTTTCTCCACAAACATTGTGTACTCACTTGTTGACTAGTCAGTATAACTAAATGCCTGCGCATTTGCAATTGGGTCTTTAATTGCTGACCCAGTTACATTTTATGATCAGGCTAGCAATATTGGTATAATTAGCATGTGTTTCTTTCGGCCTTTCAAAGGGGTATTACAATCACCAAATCTAAATTCCAGTGGTGAACCAGAAGGGTGGAATCCTTCCTACTAATTATAAAATAATGCCTTGTTTTGCTTATTCTGAAGGTTGACTACAGTACAGGATTAGCATAGGGCCTAACCGTGAGAGATTTTTCATTTGATTCTGACCACACTTGAACCCCCCCTCCCCGCCTGTTAGATTCTTTAAGAGTTTCCATAGGAATGTGTTTTACAGGAAAGGACTTAATTTTGGTAAACTGGAAGATTTGTTTCCTGTAAGTAAAACTACTTTTCCATATAAGAAGATTTTGTGTGTGTGTGCGTGTGTGTGTGTGTGTGTGTGTGTGCAGTGAGGAAACTATGTATAAGGAAGAAGGTTAGAACTTTTCTATTCTTCTAGGAAAGCTTTGATAAATAAGGAAGAAACCAGAAGATAGGGAAAGGCCCATGATACCTAATTTCGTGTATCAACTTGATAGGGCTAAGGGAAGCCCAGATTGCTGGTAAAACATTATTTCTGTTTCTGGGTGTTTCTGAAAAAGATTAGCATTGAAATTGATAGACTGAGTAAAGATCACCCCTACCAATGCAGATGGGCTTCATCCAATAATAGTTGAGGACCTGAACAGAAAAAAAGGCTCCAGAAGAGAACATTTTCCCTCTCTTTTCTTGAGCTGGGTCATCCATCTTCTCCTGCCCTAGACATTGACCGTTCTGGTTTTCTGACCTTCACATTTGGGCTATGATTTACACCACCAGCTTTCCTGGTTCTCTGGCTTGCAGACAGAAGATCTCTCAGCCTCCATGCGCATGTGAGCCTTTTCCTATAATAAATCTCTTCTTAAATATGCCTACATATCCAAGTATATCCTACTGGTTCTGTTTCTGGGGAGAAACCTAATATAAGGCCTTTGCGTTTAGGTGTGGAAAATATACAAATGAGCTGCTAGAGAGGAAGGAGCAGTAAGAGTACAGTCTGTTCATGCTCGAAGCCAGGGCACGGCCAAGCAAAGTCCCCAGCAAAGAGCCATGCCATTGACTTTCTATCAAGGAAATATTATCAAAATATTGAGACCTCATGAAAATCAGAGTGTGTTGTATCAGAACCTAAAGGCGATTGCTGATAGAGATGTGAAGCTCACCGTACTACAAACAGGGATACTGAAAGTGGTCTCACTTAAATAAAACATTCAGAGTCTGTCCTTCTTAGTCGCTTCTCCAGTACAAGAGCTGGTTCTTACAAAGTCACTTGAATTCTATTCTGGAAGAAGCCAGATCTTTAGAGATACTTGGACTATACTGATTCAGCATCTAGTACAGTGTAAGTGTCCATGATACCATCCAGAGAGATGTTAGCCCAAAGTAATTATAACACACACCGCACGCTAGGTTCCTCACTTGGAGATTCCTGGCATAAATTAAAGCCTCCAAGAAATCCTGCGGTAAAATGCATGTTGAACACTGTTGAACATGGTGTTTCTAAAACCCCGTTGGGTATACACGCCTTCTTTCTTTGCCACACACTAGTAACATTACAAGGAATGTGAGTTTGAAAATGTTGATGATTGTGTCAATTAAAATGCTTTCAGCTGGGGCTCCTGGGTGGCTCAGTGGGTTAAAGCCTCTGCCTTTGGCTCGGGTTGTGATCCCAGGGTCCTGGGATCGAGCCCCGCATCGGGCTCTCTGCTCAGCGGGGAGCCTGTTTCCCCTCTCTCTCTGCCTGCCTCTCTGCCTACTTGTGATCTCTGTCAAATGAATAAATAAAAAATCTTTTAAAAAACGCTTTCAGCTGCAAATAACAGAAAATCCAGAAGAGAGTGGCTTAGTCAAATGGAACATTTATAAAAACCACAAACCAAAACGTTGAGAAGGAAGTTACTGCTGCTGTTACATCAGTGGCTTCAGTGCAACAGTAACGTCAGGGCCAGGATCTCCAGGATTCCCTTGTCCTTTCATTCGTAATTACAAAATGGTGGAAACAGCTCTCATCCAAGATGATTAGAGGTTGGGGTTGTCAGCATTCCTTGTTTTCATCCAGAAATCAAAGCATTTCAGAAGCCACCCAGCAGACCCCCACCTCATCCCTTGCTCCAGGTGAGCTGGATAGCTTCTGTAATGGAGGGAGGCAAGAGAGCAAGAAACGGGCTACCGCTGGTGGGTTAGCCAACCCACGGTTTCTTCACCGATGGTAGAATTCCTTCTAGAGGCTTGCACTGTAGTTGCATGCTTCCAGCTTCCACCAAGGGATAACTGTTAGAACCAGTTATATGAAACCTACTTTGTTTTTCTAGTAAGTACGTTCTGTTCGTGAAGATGTTGTCCAAAGTAAAAGAATATACTCTAATGAGACCCACATGAAAACCTCTTCTCAGGCTCACTGCTATCTTCTCCCTCCCGGCCATGCTCATGCCAGAGTCGATGTTTACCCCACACAACCTTTTTGGCTCTACCTTAGCCCTGGAGGCCACACTGCTACTGTTGGATCATTCTCTACAATGAGGTCTTGTAAAACTCAATGTGCACAGGGAATTGGGCAAGTTGCGGGTTGCTCCAAGATTTATAGATCTTTCTTTTTTTGCCTTCTGAGACTCTCCTACTCTTTTCACAACAGATTTAAGTATTTATAAATGAAAGCCTCAGTGGAACAGGTTTTTTTTTTTCCCTTTTGAGTGCTACTATATATGTCCCTGATGCAAAGAAGCACAGTCTCCTGATATAAAAGGAAAAGATATAGGCAGAAATGACAAATTAGTATTGTAAGAATTGTTTGACTACATTCTACACAATAAACTAATAGCAAATTAAGATCTTTGGTATTTAATATCTGTCTCTCCTGATAGATTATGAACTTCACTCATTTGACCAACATTGTTGACCACGTCTGTCCTCACCTCGTGCCAAATCTTTACTCTTGCCACTACACACCCCCCTCCTCTACTGCCTTTACTCCCAGGACACCACTAGCCGCAGTCCTCTTGGGAGAAACAGATCATCCCCTCACTTCACATCTCTGTTGCCACCCATTTTCTTTTTCATTTTTTACGTTGGGGGACATTGTTTTTCTTTATTTTAGCCACAGTTGCCTTTGTGTTTGTGATCTCACCACTTTCTCTGGCATTTTCTAACATTAACCATCTTGTGCTGGTATGCATTTCAGCTGTTGTTTCCAACAGCTTCTCTCCTTTGCCTATTAACATTTTCAAATCTTCCTCATTTTAAAACATTAAAAAAAAAAAACCTCTTCAAACTACAGCTCTCCTCCTTTTCCCCTTGATTTCTTGGAAGACCAGTATGTATCTGTGGCCTCCATTTTCTATTTTCTCAACTAGTTGCAAACTCGCTATTCTAGTAAAATTATATTTCCAATGACTACTCTTGTCCTCTTCCTCTTGGACATCTGCTTGCTAGACAAAGTGAATGCAGACAAGGCTCACTTCCCTGTGTCTTTCTGGCTCTCCTCCCATTTTAATCATGCTAGATAGAGCTAAGATAATTAATGTGATAGTCTACGTTGGGGTCAAGAACTAAATGTAGCTCATCATCTGTTTTTATATATAAGGTTTGATTGGCTCACCCATTTGTTTGCATGCTGCTTCTGTTTTCATGCTCTAGAAGCAAAACTGAGTAGTTGCGACAAAACACTGGCCTGCAAAGCCTACAGTATTTAATAATCGACCCTTTATAGAAAAGGGTTGCAGACCTCTTCTAGATGTCTAAACAATCTAGATTTAGATGAATGTATATGTTATCTTCAAGAGAAAATAACTATAACATACATAAAAAGATATTGATAGACATTAATGACTATTAGGGAGTGTCTGGCTGGTTCAGTCAAAAGAGCTAGCAACTTGATTTCAAGGTCATGAGTTTGAGCCCCACACTGGGTGTAGAGATTGTTTAAATAAATTTTGAAAAGCTTAAAGAAATTAATAACTATTGGAAGAGGTGCAGTAAGAACACAAAATTTTTAGAATGACACCTAGAGAAATCCGTTTGTGATGTGTGGGTAAATAGTGCTGTATTAACTAAAGGAGATAACGTGAAGCCAGAAAGTTTGGGTGAGGAGGTGATACAAAGAGGGAGAATATGACCCTGATTTTACTTAGAGCTATTTTACATTTTGAGTATTCTTACAGCCAGTAATGATAGTAGGTATGACCTCAGTGTCCAGGAGGAAAATTGAGACCAAAGAGAAAAACTGGGGAATGCCATTGTGTCAGAAATTAAGAAGGAAGGTCCAACACATTACAGTTTCTTCTCCCTACAGACTCAGTTAATTTGTACACACCTTTCCATTACCACACTTCATACTTTTAACAGGATGATTTTGGCATGTAGAGTTGATCCTCTTCATTCATTAATTCCATGTTTGTGAACTTACTTGCTAAAATTTATTTGCAACCTCAAAATTAACACGCATAGTGCTTTCACGGTCATTTGCAGACATGATCACAGTGGTAAAAAACCCGAGATGCTGGACACTTTCCTGTCTTAGGTTGAGTGAAGTGATGCTGAGTCTTGTTTTGGCTCTCATAAGACAAATGTCCATTTTGTGGTCCATTGAATGTCATATTTTCTGCATGTTTGTGCTTTTTGCTAGTGATTTCTGCGTATAAAATGGCCCCAAATCGTAATTTTGAATTGCTGTGTAATTATGTTCCCACACACAGGGCTATAATGTGCCTTATGTAGAAAAGATGTGTTATTAGATAAGCTGCATTCAGGCATGAGTTATGGTGCTTTTGGTGTGAGGTCAATGCTAATGAATCAACAATATATATTAAATAAGATCCCTTTAAACAGAAGCTACATAATACAAGGTTATGCACTGATTAGTTGGCAAAAATGTTATAAACAGAAACTTGTAGGAACCTAACCCTGTATTTCCTCTAGCAATGTTTGAGTATTCACTGTTTGTGTGAACTTTATAGGATATAACTACAGTATGTTATATGAACTGATTAGTCCATAATCAGATTATATTTCTTAAAGTATTTCTTAAAGAATCCCTTATTCATCTTTTTAAAAATTCAATTTATTTAAACTAAAAAGAAAAACAAAAAACCGAACAGAAACAGTTCACTCACTTTTGGGTAAATAAAAATCCCTTATTCATCCTTATGCAACAGGTAGTACACTGCCATTTACTGACATTTTCTGAAAATATCTAGCATTACCACAGAATAGACTTGTTTTCAAATTTATGAGGCTTTTTAACAGACAGGATCTAATAAACAGATATGTACTGAAGAGGGAGTTCAAAATGACATGTGTCAAGGCTAGTACCTTCAGGCAAGGAGGTTTGCTTTTAAGAAGAACAAACTTAGAAATACTTTAAAGCAAAAGACGATCACAGACATAAAAAAGTGCTTTTTAATTTTTAACCAAAGGATCATTAAGTTGATAAGTTTTAAGTTTTTTTTTAAACTGGGGTATTCATAATGTCAGTCAATATTCTTAAGCAACGTGATTATTTAATGAAAGATGGAACAATTGTAATTTTTGTGAAATTTCCAATTAGAATTTAAAATTCTTTAAACTCTTATAAAATTATAAATTGATGCTATTTCTCCAAATGAGAAGTCAGATAACTTGATTTTAATACAATTTGAAATTAAAGTACAATTGTTTATACAACAATGAATAAAGACAAGTTTCCAAGACAGATATAAAAATGGAAAATTCAAAAATAAACAGAAGAAATGTAAACAGTTATAAAATATCAATTTATAAATGTTGCTTAGAGCAATGCTATTCCAAATATGGTCCATGAGCTATTAGCAACTCATCCCAAATGAAAGAACTTGTGCCAAGATGAAAATCAATTATATCATTAATCAGCTGACTTTTTTTATAACAAGACTTTCTTTAAAGGAAGCAATGTATTGATATACATTCTGACACAGGTGCCTTATTTCATTATAGACTGCAGAACTACTGCTTATGTCTTTAAAGTGCCACTATAATTTTACCACTCAGAATTAACCTTGTGGAGAAAAAAGTTAAAATGACAATTTTAACTGTCATCTATATTTTTTAATCCTATCTATCCAAAAGGCAAAGTTATTAAACTTTATAAACTCGTCACAATTTAACATTAATTTTCAGATGTGTTTAAGTGTTAAGACATCTGCTCATCTCAGAGGGGCTAAGACTCCTACTTTAATGAGATATATCATCTACTTTTGATAGAAACTTTTTTTCCAATCTTGGGAGAAAAAGAATTGAGTCATTTGTTAACAAGTTCTCTCTAAATGCTCATTTAATTTTTACATTTCAAACAGTGAAAATATTTAAATTCACTTTTACGAAAAAATTGAATTTTTATACTGTTTGTGCAACTATTTGTTACTTTTTTACAATAAAAATTGTTAGGAAAAAAGGTATGGAAATTTACAACTTTGTGTATTCTGTTAACTAAGGGCCAACAAATGAACTATTTTAAGATTCTTCAGACTAAAAGAAAACTGGTAGAAAATATTTTTTAAGAATTAGCTTATAATTTAAAAATGCAAACATTTCTTTATTTTTTTTCTTTATTTTTAATTTTTGGCAAGCCATAATTCCTTTAGAAATCTAAAAATAAAATATCTTTTATAAAAATCCTCTTTCACCAATGGCTTACCAAGCTTTACCTGCAATAGTTTAATATGGAAGGCAAAGAAATGGACAATCAAAAATTTAGAAAAAACTCATCAGTTTTAGATATACAAGAGCCCAGTTTAGCTTCTGCAATGGCTAGTTTATTGAACCAACAAACTATTTCTTAAAGAATTTAACTGTATATTTACATATCCATAAGAAGAGAGCTCCTTTGGCACCTGAGTTGAACACAACATAGTAGAGCAAAGACTCTCTAAGAGAAAGTTGTCTAAAGACTGTATTTTCTCTATCTACACATAAATACATAGCCTATACATATACACATATGCACACACAAGTAGAAATAACTTTTAAGAAATGCTGAAGATTTAAAAGGAAGTCACCATTTAGCCAAACAAAGTAAACTGATGGCTATTAAAAAAAAGTTTCAAGTTATTTGGAATCTTAACCAAACTTCAGAAAGTTAAAGGTTTAGAGTAATATATAACTCAAGGGGTGGGGGGAGCTCAAGAATTT
>ML110453.1:49806-64298 GCA_003697995.1 Taxidea taxus jeffersonii
TCAGTTAGAGAGCACACAAGCAGGGGGAGCAGCAAGAAGAGGGAGAAGCAGGCTCCCACCAGATGCAGGACCTGATCCTGGATCACAACCTGAGCCAAAGCCAGATGCTTAACTAACTGAGCCACCCAGGCTTCCCTTAACTTAATTTTTTATGATCATTTTAATTTCATTGTTTTCTGATTACAAAAAATCAATGTGCTCATTTTAGAAATTATGTTCTTATTATAAGAAAATGAATGTGCTCATTTAAGAAATTTTAGAAACTAAGTAAAAATGAAAATGAAAACTGCTTAAAACTGCATATAATCAGAAGCAAACAATATTTTTACTACAATTACTAAATAACCATTCGTGTCCAAAAAATGGCCAGTGAGAATTTGTTTGGACTTGCATTATGCCAATAAAATAATTAACAAACCTGAGTTTTTTCCTTAAACAGATAAGAAACTGGGTCCTCCAGGTGATTAAGTGATTGTTAGAGATAAAAGACCTGCCAAGTAACAAAACCAGGATGGGAGCCCAAGGCACTATATTCCAGCTTCTGTGTTAAGTTTAGCCAGGCCAGGGAGCACTGGGTGTTGTACATAAATAATTAATCTTGGAACACTGCATCAAAAAGTAATGATGGATTTTATTGTGACTAACATAACACAATAAAAAGATTAAAAAAGAATTAAAAAAAATAAAATAAATGGGGCAGATCTGTGTAAAGAAAAGAGGGGTCAGTTTTTTCTTTTCCTGCTCTGAAGTTGCCAGTGAGAGAGTTAAGAGTCCCAAGTCATAGTTTCAAGTCCCTTTTTTTGGCAGGTGGTCAAAGAGCATCTCTGACCTTTAAAGATTTGACAATCAGTAATTTATACTTACCAAATAACTATAATTACTTGTCTACAAATTATCCACAACAAAGTCTGTCATAGCCAGCCATGTGTATTGTAAACCTACTTCTAATTATTTTAGAAAACTTCAGGGTTTAATAGCAGGTTGAGAGAGAAATAACACAATCTTCTCTTTACTCCAGAATTTCCCGTTACACATTTTATATATTTTCTATGTTTGAAGTTACTGATTTGTTCTAATGATCTCTTACACCACCTCTTTTCCCATTTTATCTGAAACTTGACAGGATACTTCTAATAACTGTATATGTTTTAGAATATATCTTTCTCAATAGACATATATTCATTTTGTAACAATACTTAAACAAATTAATATTATAACTTACTCTGGATTTTTTACTAAAAGCCTCTGGATGAAGTCTGTGGCCAGCTGTGAAACTGACGAAAAAGTTTCTTCTGAATAATCTACATTAACTTGAGAAATATTGAGGTATGTTTCTTGATTATCTTCTCCCACAAATGGAGATGTATGAGTTAACAACATATATGCTATTATGCCAATATTCCTGAAAAGGAAATAAGGGACAAGAGGGGAACTTAAAATGCATGTTAATCTGAAAACATTTACATAAAGTAGAATTGATACTCAACATATTCTTGTCCTCAAAACTTCTACAGTTCATCTATAGACTTAAATTGCTTTTCAAACTTCCTATGTTATTAAAACTAAAATAACTAGTATCTCAAAGTCCGTCCCACAGAAAAAGAACATGAGGGGAATGCAAGTGTCTCACATAATTATAAATATAATGTATTAAATATACATCATGGTATCTATAGTCTGCCCTTCATTCAGACACCTGTTACTGAGAAGGCAAAGGTGCTTGAAGGGCAGCATTTCCTAAAAGGTTTCAATGACACAGTAACGATCTGTGAGACATAAACAGGAGTTCTATGCAAATAGAGTCAGTAAGTTTGGCAAAGCACAAAGTTGGGCAAGCAGATTTTTTTTTTTTCATTGCAAAACTTTTCAGGGCCTTAAATATATTAATGACAAGTCTGGTTCTCAGGAGTCAGAAAAAGACAATACATACAGTACGTGTTTCCCACTTACTCAGCCAAGGATGGTTTTTCCTTGGCGAGCTGACTACAGTTACGTGGAACACAGGGAGTAAGTCTAAACTCTTCCACATGGCCTGGGGAGTCGGCCCCCACTGTGGTCCCAGCTAACGTTTCAGTAGGAATTCCAGTTTTACTCCCTATGATATCTGATATTCAAAATATCATTTCACTTGCCACAAAAATTCACAATACCCTAGAGATAACATCTCATAAAACTAAACTTTTGCAAGAACCCAACCTCATTTTTCTGCGTAGCAAATACCTACCTAGTTCTTTCAGACCTAGGTCAGCTATTTGCCATCTGGAGCTTGTCTGTTGTTTCCTCTATGCTCATTAAGTATTTTACCTGATTACAGAACACGTTGCACACAGTACTGCAACTATTTTGTTTTTTTTTTTATTCCCTTGGGAAAGGGATTTCCCTATTTATTTCTGTGCCTTTGGCTCACAGCCAAAGTATTACTTAAAAAGAATGGACAGGTAAATGTCTTCTTGTGGCATAGTAATGATACTTGAAAACAACCTTTTATAGAAAAGCTTATTATTTACATTTGGAATCAAAGAACCCTAAAATATATACTACCCAATGTGTAACAAAAACATTGAGGTAACTAGCAAAACCTTACCACATATCTGTTGCTGTGGTAATAGGATCATAGTTCAGGATTTCTGGAGCTGAAGCAAAAATAAAATTCAAATTCAAATTTAAAAACATGAAAACCATTTTGTAATAAATTAAAACTGGTTTTAATTTTAAAGAACTAGTAATATCAAGTTAATAGAAATTTACCATATGATTAATTATCCTGTGATTAGACATTTAAACATATCTAATATTGAGAAAATTATATAGCCAGAAACAAATAACATTTTTAGAGTAACCAGTAGCTAGCTATGTAGGTTTTTTTTTTTAGTCATTAAGATCAATCTTAGGAAAAACAATTATGAAGAAGTAAAATTTTAGACGCTATAATTGTTTCAAAAATTTTAGTTTTATTACTCTATGTTAAGAGTTAATGTTATTTTATCATACTAATTAAAGTTTTATTTTCAGGATAAAGAAAATCATATGTATCTATAATAATATAATGAGCAAATTATGCTTCCTAGAAGTGCTTTCAATTTTCAGGTAGATCAAATATTCCTCTTAAACTATCAAAAGTCTAAATTCCTCCTATGCAATTAATTTCCCATCTTTTCCTTCCCTGCCAGCTTTTTAAGTACAAAATAAATTTTCTATATTTTGTAAACATTATCACAAATTCCAAATTAGTTGAGTCCAAACTAGAATTTGTGCTTGAATAATAATAACTTTCTTGTTTCACAGTATGGTTTCACAATTTCTCCAAAGAGAAAGTGTTTCCTAAAACCTAACATTTTTATTAATAAAGACTTTGAGTCATATATATTTGTCAGTCTCTGTCACACAGTCTACAACCTGACACATACTTCTGTGAGCTGTTATCTATAATTACAATAATTTATTCTAGGACACTATAGCCCCTATTAGCACTCAAAAGTAATTTGCTTGGTTTTCATTTCGGTAAAGTCAGTTGCCTTGTTGAGAAGCACCTGTTCTGTTTAGTTTTCAATACTCACATGGGGATATCAATATCATATGAGCAACAACAAAAAAGGCTAAGAATATTATTACTATAAATACTTTAAAATACTTTAAATTTATGTGCTGCTTTATAGAACTTAATTTTTTTCATCTGCATGATCTAATTCATTGATATAGTACAATATCCTTAGGTTATCTAATATTAGGCTCTTTTTGGCATCTTTTTCTTCAAAATCCTCCTTTTACAACCCTAGGCAAAAAACTCACATTTTTACCACAGTAGCAACAAATAGCAAGCAGTCCTGTTAACAATTCTTGCAAAACTGAAGATAATGTATATTGTAAACAGCTTCAGAGTTGGGACCAGGACAGAAGTAGAAATGATATCCATCCAACAGCCAGGCTTCAAATAAAGTAATGGGCCATGTGACTGTTTCCTCCTCTTTCTTTTTCTCCTGTTCCCTAATTTCCCTTTCACCCATTCCTCTTTATGTACTAAGCCTTTACACACAAACGTTAACTTTTGGATTTACATGTCCAATGTCCTATGAATCATTGTGAATGTCTAAATAATCCTATGTATGCTAAGGTTCATTTAAATGTGTCATAACCCAATTTCAATGCATTAAAATACCTGAACTAAATATATCCTGGAATTACATGCTCTAAAATATAGTTTTATAGAGGTCTCATTTAGTTGATAAATTTCAAAATGGTGTAGGGAATAAAAAGAAATTCTTACCTAAGTATTCTGGTGTTCCCATGATTTCCCGAAGTTCACAAGCATTCCCTATTTTTCGAGACATTCCAAAATCTACAATTTTTATATCTCCAAGAGGGTATATGCTGCTCAATAATATATTCTGTGGCTAAATAAAGCATAATAAAAAATGGTAAGTAATATACAACAATAAAAAAATACTAGTCTTAGATCGAAGGTAAATTACGTGTTTAGTTATTACACATTTCATTGAGTCATTCGCCAAACATTTACTGAACTACTTATTTAGGAAAAGCTTTATACTCAAATGATAAATAAAGCTAAAAATATACTCAGAGGATTATTAGTTTGGACAAAAAAGAAGTTAGATGAATATTTGGATTGATTCATTGACTATGGCTATAATTAATTGACTATACTTATTACTATTATACTCAGTAATAAAGACAAGGTTTCTTAATTCTGCCTGTTATAGAGTCTTAGAAGTTTTTCCTGTAGAGATGATAGTTAAGTTGGACCTTACAGGATAAACAGGAGCATGTCAATTAGAAAGGCGCTCTAGGGAACAGCATGAAAGAAGGTATGAAGGAATAAAAAACGTATACATTTCTGGAAACAGAAAATGGTCCGGTATAGTATGATGGTTCTGGGTCTGACTATTGCCAGGTTTTTAGCTCAGACAATAAGAGGTATGGAAGTATGGAAGGTTCAGCTATATAGTTCCCAGAACTATGTGACTTTGCTTTACAAAGCGATGGACTGAGGTCTATTACAAACTTCCCTGCCACTGCCATAACCCATATAGCTGCGGAGGTGCTGCTCCCGAAGTCTGTGAGAAGAATCCTAAGTCTGACTTTGGGAAAACCCCATGCTTGTTTACTGTTAAGTCACAGACACATTAAAAGAGGGTAATGAGGTCTACTGTTGTCAACCACAGGCTTGAGGATATATAAAGCCAAGTTTATTTGCCATCCCTGACTACAGGTGCTGTGTGGTATTATGTAATACACGTGACTGGTCTGTCCTTAGGGAAAAAACCCAAGGGGAGATTTGTGGGGGCATGATTACCTGATATTTATGATATTGTTATTTTTCCAATATCTTATTGGTGGGGGACATGGCAGGGCTGTTAGATAGTAAATACTACCTTTCCTCAATGGCGGGGGGGGCGGCCAACACAGATGAACAGATTTTCTTTTTCTTTTGAAAATGGGGTCAGATAAAGAGAAAAAGTAAGTCTTATCTGAGACAGGTACATTTTAAAGTTTCTACGAGATATCCCAACGGCATCTAATCTGCAGTTGGAGAAAATGATTTGGAGCTTACGAGAGAAGTCTTGGCTATAGGCAAGAGCACTGGAAATCATCATTACTGCGAAAGTGATAGTAAAGGACAAAGGATCATGCAACAGGGAAACTGTATAGAAAGAGAAGAGTCCAATGTTCAAAAAATGAGACACATATTGGTCGAAATTTTGGATGGCTGCGGAGGAAGGATATGAAGAAAGGATAATAATGTAACAGTAAGTTTAAGTGGTATTTCAGGGTTTGAGAAGTAAGTGGCCTGAATGGTCCGGGGGCAAAAAAAAAAGCCAAAAGACCATAGGTCTCGAGGTAAAGATAAAGGACCATAACGGGAGCAAAGAAACGAGGACTAGCAGGAGGTCATGTTCAGAGATGGAAATCAGACCAGAGTTATTTAGAGGCGGCCACGTTTCAAGATGAGAAAACCCGGGGTGGAAGAGTGAGATGGAGCAGAACGGTGGAAGGATCAGAACACGGAGGAATGGTGGTTTTGAGGAGCCCAGTGACCGATCTGAGCTGCTCACACATCCGGCCTTCTCCTCCCTGCCAATACAAAATTCAGTCCGTGCGGCACACGGGGCAGGGAAGAGCAGCACTGCGGTACCCAGCGGCGCGGCCTGGCCGTTCTTGCTGCTCCGCGGCCGAGAGCAAAAGGAGCAAAGCCGTTGTGTTACTCAGAATCATATGCTACATTACCTTTAAGTCAAGGTGTACAATGTTATTCTGATGTAGATAACAAACTCCTTCAAGTATTTGTTTAATGAGCCTGATAATATCATTCTCAGAAACCATTTCAGCCAGCTCAGGTAAACACAAGTTGAAAATTTCTCCACCTGCAGCACTGAAATAAAATTCAAATAATAGAAACTTGAAAACTCATTGACCTAAAAATGACTTTTAAATACTGTATAACTGTTATGTAAAAGACAAAGCTATCTAAACTTTAGTCTCTCTGTATAGATACATACACATAAGAAACTGGGAGAAAGGAGGGTGGGAGAGATCTTTAAGGAAGAAAGCAATGACAAGAATATTTCAAATTTTGAGTACCAATACTTGTATAATCAATAAATAAAACTGAATTGCTTTATAATTCAATAATATTATAGTCTGCTTTTATGATGCAATAAAAATAATAGCTAACATTCTGAACTCAGCTCTGGCTCTTCATTTTATTCATTTATATAGAGAGATAAATATCATCTCTTTTGATTCTCATGACAACCATGTGGGGTAGATAGTTACTATTCCCATTTTACTGATGAAGAAACAAGTACAAAGAAGTTAAGCTACTTGTACAAGGTCACGTGGTAAATGGGCAACCAGAATCTGAAGCTGTATGATATGGGTGAAAATCTGCATTCTTGGGAGACAAACCATGAGAGACTGTGGACTCTGAGAAACAAACTGAGGGTTTTGGAGGGGAGAGGGGCGGGAGGTTGGGGGAGCCTGGTGATGGGTATTATGGAGGGCATGTATCACATAGAGCACTGGGTGTGGTACATAAACAAATTTTGGAACACTGAAAAAAATAAAAAAGAGAAAAAGAAAATCTGCATTCTTAACCAATATCCTGTATTGCAGCTTCACAAATCTTTTTTTATTTTTTTAAAAGAATTGAAAATCTAAAGAATGTTGACAAAGACATAGAAAAAAGTCCCTAGGTTTGGAATCAAATAATATAAATCCCAAATCTGCTATTTTCCAGCAATATAACTTAGGATCAGTCACTTATTTGGCTTTTCTCATCTGTAAAACTGAATCAGAATCACTGAATTCAACAGATTTTTTTTTCCTGAGGACTGAATCTAAAAAATGCAAAAAAATCTAGGAGGTCATTCAATAAATTTATAAGGTATGTTTAAGAATATCTCAAGTAAAGCATATTCTATGTGGTAAAATAAGAGAGTGTCTGGCATGTAGAAGGTGTTCAGTAAAAGTCTGTTGAATGATGAATGATGGAATAGATAGTCATTCTTCAGAGTGGCTGAAACTGAAACTCAGAGTCTCACTGACTGTCAAGAGGAGAAGCATGCCATATGTATTAGGAGCTATAAGAAGAAATAAAAAGGAGTTATAAGAAGTAATGGCGGTCAATTGGAGTCCTACACTGAAAGTTACAGCACTGGCCCTTCACATCGCAGATTAACTGGTAACTAAGCCGTCTCCGCCAATCTGTGCCAGTGAGAGGCTGCAGAGATTTGCTGTCTTGCACTTTACCATATTCCAGAGAAGACCATGTGGCACAGCTGGTGAGAAATACTTGTGAAAACTCCAATTGTACTTACACTTCAATTTCCCCCAACTCCTGAAATGCTAAGAAAATTCATAAAAAACTAATACGTATTTCAAAGTATCACAGTAAAGACAATTTCAGTATTAAAAGGTTAGTTTGCTATAAAATTTATAGTTATAGAACTGAACTTGAAAATATATAGGAAGACAATGTTAGAAATTCATGTTCATCTACAAAAAAATAGTCTTTATGAATAATTATATACAGACTGCCCTTGGTGGTCTGCAGGCCAGATGCTTACTTGTCATGGCCCTGCTCAAAGTCTCCTGAGGGAAGAGGGACTCCCCAGGCCAGGCTGCCGGTGACACCCTCACTCCCTCCCTTTCTGGTTACTCTATTTAGTTTTTTGGGTTTTTTTTAACGATTTTATTTATTTATTTGACAGAGATCACAAGTAGGTGGAGAGGCAGGCAGAGAAAGAGGGGGAAGCAGGCTCCCCGCTGAGCAGAGAGCCCGATGTGGGGCTCGATCCCAGGACCATGAGATCATGACCTAAGACGAAGTCAGAGGCTTTAACCCACTGAGCCACCCAGGTGCCCCCACACTATTTAGTTTTAATGAAACAAACCCTCTTAAAACAGAAAGTGGTCTAAATATTCCTGCAAAGATACTTCAGATAATATTACTAATGTAATCATAAGCAAATAAAATGAAGGGATGATGCTTTAGATTCTTAGAATGAGTTCTTTGCTCAACAAGAATTATTTGATAAGAAACAGATCAAATAATTTGAAATATAAGAAAACTGTATAAAATATGGATTTATATCCCCTATTAAGATATGAAAATCCAGGGACGCCTGGGTGGCTCAGTTGGTTAAGCGGCTGCCTTCGGATTGGGTCATGATTCCAGCGTCCTGGGATCGAGTCCCACATCGGGCTCCTTGCTCAGCAGGGAGCCTGCTTCTCCCTCTGCCTCTACCTGCCTCTCTGTCTGCCTGTGCTCGCTCTCTTTCTCTCTCTCTAACAAATAAATAAATAAAATATTTTTAAAAAATATGGAAATCCAGGGTATAAAAGTGAGATGGAGTAGAAAGACTGACGGGTTAGAACATGGAGGAATGATGGTTTTCAAGAACCCAGTGATTGATCTGAGCTGCTCATACATGCGGTCTTCTCCTTTCGGCCAATACAAAATTCAGTCCATGTAGCACGCATTCACTAAATTTAATTCAACTAGCCAGAACTCTCCACTAATTCAAAGATTCAAAAAAAAAAAAAAAGAAAGAAAAGAAGCTAAGAAAAAGAATGTAAAGCTCTCTCTGGTGCCTGGGACATATGAGGTAAGACAGCAGGTTGCTTACAGGGGTACCTACTGAGATTCAAGACTGCCTGGATTCCATTCTGGCTCTGCTGCTAAACAGCTGCATAAGCTGGGACAAAATGTTGCCTCTGTTTCCTTTACTCTAACACAATGATACATGATGAATAAGGATAGCTTCTGCTTCACTGGATTGCTATGAGCATTAAATTAGATAAGCCATATAAATTATTGGACACAATAGATGTTTCAGAGATCAAAGCAGATATATAAATATTTATCACAGTGTCTGACACATAGTAAATACTCAGTAAATATTAATTATTATTATAATGAGTCAACAAATTTTAATTCCAAGCCTAGCAAACATCTAGCCTTTCTGAATCTGGGGCTTATTACCCAAAATTTTAAAGGCATTTTAAAAAGTCCTTCCTAAATTAAAATTCATTTTTAGAAACATTATATCATACCTATAAAAATGCACACAATATATTCTTAAGTGGAAAAAAAAAGTTACAATAGAGTACTCCCAAACTCACAATTTTATTTAGAAAAATAAGAATAATTTTAAACTACAGGAATATGCCATAAGAGTAACCACAATTTACATATGATTTCTATCTTCTATATCCTCTAAATTTAACACAATATATAGATTTTACTTTTATAAGCAGGAAAAGTATCCGAAGGGTTGTTTGTTTAAATAAAAAAAAAATCAAACAAATATTATGATTGCCAGCCAACCAGACTGTCTCTTCTTTTCAGTTTGGCAAGCTGACCAATGTTTTTTGTAGGATTGCCATTCTTCCCATAAAAAAGGGATGTAGGTAGAGCTATGGAAAATGGAAAATCAGAAGGAGCTAAGAGGAGGGAAAGAACAGATAATACAAGAAGCAAACTGCAGAAGTTAGCAGAAACTAGATGCAGTGAGTAGTAGACAAGCAGCTGCTTTGTTAAAACAAGCCACCTTGGATGTGTTTTTCAAGTAGATGGACAAAATATGTAAATGACTTCAATTCTGTTTATCCATCAGATAGTTTCACACAAAAACTCATCAACTTTCTATGCTATAAAGCAATGAAAGTTTACTTATCGTAAACACCCCCAAATGCTGCCTTGTCATTCAGTGCTTTTGTGTGTGAGCTGTTTTTTGTTTGTTTTTTTAAAGATGTGATTTATTTGCGAGAGGGACAGAGCACAAGCAGGGCAGAGGGAGAGGGAGAAGCAGACTCCCCTGCTGAGCAGGGAGCCCGACACAAGGCTTGATCCCAAGACTCTGGGATCATGACCTCAGCTGAAGGCAGACACTTAACCAACTGAGCCACCCAGGGCCCCATGTGTGTCTGCTGTTTAATCAGTTTTTGTGTATGCGTGAGAATATTCGAATATACAGTATGTCTTTCTAATTTTTTATCAACAGAAATCTTTACAAGTTCTTGTCAGTCACACTTTTATCACCCCTACTCTTGACATTTCAAGTCACCTTATCCACCAATTAAAATAAGTACATTTATTTAAATTTATTCAAGTGTATACTTACTATTCCAGTACCAAAATAATTTCACTGGCATTTTCATAGACTTCATGAAGATTAATTACATGAGGACAAGACTTCGCCAACTCAAGTATGGCAATTTCATGTAGAATCTCTGCTCGGCAATCCTGCCCTCTTCTTCTCTTTTTGAGAAATTTTGCAGCATATTCTTGGCCAGTAGATTTTGATAGACACTGTCTAACCACAGCAAATTTTCCTCTGGGGAAAATGGAGATAATCAATTTTAATGTTTACATAGAAAACAATACAATTGTTTGATATTTATTACATAAATATAATTGTTTTATATTGTATTATACAATACAATACAATATTGTATTATACAATAGTATAATACAGACACAGTTAAAACTTCAACTTGAGTTAATCCTTTCAAACAACTATGCCATTAGAAATTTAACTATTTTCCCTTAACTGAATCAAATACTACATGTACTTTTATAAAATTTATAGCACTATCACATAAAAATGAAAATAGCATATGTAATGACAGGATAAGACAGAATTTTATTTGTTCATCACTATTAATTCAATACATTATCATTGTAGGGGGAGATCTCCTCTGCATACCAACACATGCCATATTCTTGATATAAATTTTTTAAATATTAAATATCATAACAATCCTATAAAGTAAGTGATATTCCATTTTGCAGACCCCAGAGAGTATATGTATCTTGGTCTATTTCCAAAAACTGTATCTTAATAGAGTACCACACTAACTCTCTAATCAAAATAGCTTCCTTTAAACACAAAAAATTAAAATGAGTATTTGACATTTAATTTTCTTAGTGTAATCACTTTGCCTTTCAACACCACTTTTAACAATCTTTGAGGTTTTCTATCATTAATTTAGCAGTTGTTTTTGCCTTAAATATCTTAATATTGCCCAGTGGTCTATGAAGCCTGTAACAGATTATGAAAGGTATATGCGTCCTATGGAAAGTATCCAGAAATACTTCATGATCAACTAAGAAAATTAATAGTTATCAGTAGCTACCCATTAAAGTCATGTTTATCACTTTAAGAATAAGTATGTGTTTCGCTCTTTCCGGAAGAAGTGCTTAGCATCTCAGCAAGAATTTAAAAAGATACTGGCAAATGTGTATTCTAGGCCTATATATGCCCAAAACCTAGTTTCCCCAAAGACCTCAAGCTATTTTGAGTAAGAATATTTGAAGAAACTAATAAAGCCTACTGTCTGCCTACTCAAAAAAATGTACACATGCCCTTAAATAGAAAATTTACATACAATTCCAGAGGGTTTTTAGATTTCAAAGCCCATCTATAAATCTTCGAAACCTGAGTCTGAGGGATCCAAAATTAAGGCCCTGTATCCTACGGCTCAAATTGCTTTGTAGATACTAACAAATGAGGTATAAATAAAGGGTCTTCAGAGAGGAACTTCTGTTCCACAATTCTTCTTTCCCCAATTCTACTTCTAACATAGCGTATCAGGTGCCTGGCAAGGAAAACTTGGTATTTGGGGTGGGGATGGGGGACAAAATAAATTGCTTGATTGCATTTTACTTGCTATTCTTTTTTTTTTTTTTTTAAGATTTTTTTACTTATTTGACAGACAGCAATCCCAAGTAGGCAGAGAGGCAGGCAGAGAAAGAGGAGGAGGCAGGCTCCCCGCTGAGCAGAGAGCCTGATGTGGGACTCGATCCCGGGACCCCAGGATCACGACCTGAGCCAAAGGCAGAGACTTTAACCCACTGAGCCACACAGGCGCCCCTTTACTTGCTATTCTTAAGGGTCAGGATGACAAAGATACCTACTCTTTATTTTCCAAATTTCTTCTATATTGGTGCCAGTGAAAAGCACTGGAAACCAAGCTGAAAAAGTATAGCTACTAACACCAAAAAAAAAAAAAAAAAAAAGTGACCAAGCTATAATTTGACTGTTCTACATTGACCAAAAACTACATCAACTCAATAAAATTTCATGCATAATCTGATTCTTAGAAAGAACTTTCCTTTAAGATTTGGAATGTCTAATTTAAACTATAAGGTATTTTTTCACTGTATGGCAAAAGCAATGCAGATCAATGTATTTCAATGAGCAATACTCAAAATGAGCAATACAAAAAGGTCATCAGTATCTACTTTGTATTCAAGCCACCCATGTTTATAGATTTTATACTGGATAAACTGAATCAGACTAAGATTAAATGACTCCTGAAAGGTCATATATGGAATTGGAGTGCCAAGAATTAAACTATGGTGGGACGCCTGGATGGCTCAGTTGGTTAAGCAGCTGCCTTCAGCTCAGGTCATGATCCCAGAGTCCTGGGATCGAGTCCCACATCAGGCTCCTTGCTCAGCAGTGAGCCTGCTTCTCCCTCTGCCTCTGCCTGCCACTCTGCCTGTGCTCGCTCCTGCGTTCTCTATCTGACAAATAAATAAAATCTTTAAAAAAAAAAAAAAGAAACTATGGAATGTGAATTCCTAGCTTTCTCTTCTAATCACTGCAAAAGAATTCCTCCCTTTAAGATAGTTTTTTTAAGAAGTACAACTCACTCTTGCCAATTCTCACTTAGATTTAGAAGTGAAAGCATGTCTAAAACAGAAAGGAAATTTTGAGTTTTATGAAGAAATTCACCTTGTAAAACTTAGTAAATAGAAACTAGTTAGCCAAGAAAACTGTCCATTTGAAAAAGAAAAAAACAGTTTATACTACCAATTGTGACAATTAAACTATGCTGTGATTTTATAATTATATTTGCAAGTCAGAATTTTCTCAAGAACAATGAGCAAAATTAACTAGTAACACTGCTTATCTAAATTCTTTCATGTATTCTTATGAGGCTTTCTTAAACAGGTACACAACTCATTAATCCAGTACATGGGTGACCAAGTGATATTGGTAATTATTTATCTGTCAGTATTTATGACTAACTAAAAGCCCCATGAGGGTAGAGACTCTAGAGGTCTGTCCCAACTACTACAGTTATTATAAAATCTACACTTGGCTAACACATAACATCAAACACCTGTTGAATGAATGCAGGAGTTACGATACACCTACTACACTACCATACACTGTGCTATTTCGTGTCCTGTGCTTAAAGCATTTATACTCTTTAAAGCTTTTTTAAGATTCCAATAACATTTTACATATATATTAATATACTGTTAATTACCATAATTACCAGATGACTTAGGAAGAAAAAAGTATTTGTTTCCCATTATAAAATGCTAATTGTGGTTTAGAAGTATAAAAACAATCTCTTACATACATTATGTTCCTGTATCAGATTTAACAGAAATATTTAAGAAAATTAAAAACCCTTAACAATAATACTTAATTCATACCCTAAAAAGGCAAAGCCTGACTAGCTTTCCCAGCAATGAAAAAGTCTAGTAGTTACCCTTCTGCATTCTAGAATAGACAATAAAATGTGAAAGGAGCGGGGGAGGGTAAACCAAAAAGGAAGCTGACGTCTATTTCTGCATCTGCCTCACCCTTTTAACCACAAGAAGTCTTAAAGAACCTTGCCTTGGTTGGGGGAGGGGTGAAAAAAACTTACTCAACATGTTAAAAAACAGGAACAATGTTAAGTTTTTTGAGAACAGTCTAAAATGAACTGTAAACTTTTACATATTTTCTTTTAGTTTGCTAAAGGAAAATAAATTCTTATAAACTATCTTGAAATTAATTTAAAAAACAGGTGATTTAGAAAGATCAACCTGATTTACAAAGAACTTTGTAGTTCACTACATGCTTGAATTATGTTTACATACTTCAAAAGGTAAAGCTTCAGGAGAAATAATATTATGACCCTAATTTTCATTTTACATTAGTATTGTATATTAAGATTGGTAACAATAT
>ML110453.1:64698-83952 GCA_003697995.1 Taxidea taxus jeffersonii
TGCAGTAGAAGGAAACTTGGAGACATCTAGTCTACTCTCTCCTCTTAATGAAAAGGAAATCACACAACTAAGTATATCACACAACTTTAGATCCAGAGTAAAGACAGGTCAACTGACTTCTAGTTTAAT
The DNA here is from genome assembly GCA_003697995.1 of Taxidea taxus jeffersonii. Taxonomy (NCBI): domain Eukaryota; kingdom Metazoa; phylum Chordata; class Mammalia; order Carnivora; family Mustelidae; genus Taxidea; species Taxidea taxus. Next base: position 64,828 of record ML110453.1, read on the forward strand.
CTGTTTTTTATTAATATAATATATAGGGCATATATTTCACACACCTGTTTTAAAAAAAGGAAAGAAAACTCCTAAGAGAATCTTAAGCTACCTTAATAAAGCTTTACAGTAATGTAGATGTTAAGATATTGACAATAGTGTCCACTCTAGGCCTTCTTAAGAATGACAGTGAAAAATACGAAGTGGTCCAGAGGAAGGTAACTAGATCAAAGATGGCTGTCTGGAAATTAGATCATAAGATGAACATTTAAGGAAACTGGCAGGGTTTTACGATATTCAAATCTCTGAAGGATTTTCACATGGACATTACATGCAGCTACAAAAGAAGAACTACATCTATTGGGTAGATGTTAGCAGAGCAGAAAACAGAACCTTCTGTGCCTCCGAGGTACCCACAAAACAAAACAGACACATTCTGAGGTAATGAGTTCCCCATCACTGCAGCATTCAAACTGAAGCTGGATAAACAGCTTGTCAGAAAAATCGTAGGAAAGACTGCCGCACAAAGAATTATAGTAGAAGACCACTGACCACCCAAATTCTTCCAACACGAAGATTCTATAACTATTCCATGTAAGACATAAGCAACTAAAAGAAACTGATTCCTCCTGTTAAAATGCAGAGAAATAATTAAAGATTAAGAATTAAATAATTTCTTAGAAACATTCTGGGAAGTCTGAAAAACTGTATCTTTCAATACACCATTAAAGCACCAAATATTTTACACACAAAATTAATTAAATAAATATGCTAGGAATTATGAAAAATGCTTTCACATTTAGTTCTTAGTTTAATGAAGTACATATTATCAACCTTATTTGCAAACAAAAGACTGCACCCAACATCTGACAAGTCTAGGACTTGTTACCGGTCACGTAAAAGATCACCAAGAACAGAATTACTTTTCATGGTCCAGCCAGCTTTTATTTCCACACTGAGATTTTCAAATATAAAAATCAATCATACTATCTTCCTATACATCTATCAATACAAACATGGACGTAGTAAACCAATTAATTTAAGATAAGCAAACATCTGTCTCCAGAACTAAAATCAAAACTGGAGATTGAAACAGACCGCCATCTTTCAACTCTTTGTTAAATGTCTTTAAAGTTCAAAGATGCTAAACATTTAACAAATAACTTAGTATATTTTTACAACTTGTGTATATACTTAAATGGTAATGCTAAATGGTCTCATAATCTCAGGTCACCCCTTGGCCTTAACACTCTAGTTAGGCCAAAACAGATCAGTATTAGTGTTAAGTACAGTGTTTTACCTACAGAACATGCATTCTTCATCATACAGAATTATATTATCAAATATGAGTTAATTCTTTTTGTTTAATTTAGGAAAAAAGAGGAGGACACTCTCATTTATTTTTTTAGCCCAGCACAATATCCTAAGAATTTAAAAAAATTTTAACAAAAACTGATAGCATTCTACTAAATACTTCACAATTAAATTAACTAATTTAATCCTCATAACAACTATAGAAGGTAAATACAATTATCTTCATCCCCACTTCTCAGATGAAGAAATTATAATACTAAGGGGTACAGAAATTTAATTGAAGTCACAAAGTTTGGAAATGGCAGCGCCCCAATTTGGACTTGGCAGTCTACTATTCTAAGCTCTCTGTTGCCATGCATAGCCTCCAGTGAGAACCCCAACCTCCTCTCAGGGCTCTGAATTTAGGTGGGATATATCATATAAGCTCACTAATTCTCTGTAGATTTGATTTCCAAATCAGTTAAGATTAGACCCTTATAATAACAGCAGAGATGATGATTTTCTTTTTAATCATTTTTTAAATGATCAAGTGAATTTTATAGAACTATAAATCCGGAAATCTAAAATTTAATTTAAACAGAAAACACATTATAAAATTTCCTTACCGTCCCAGCTCTTTAGATGTAAGTGTATAAAAATTATTAAAGTTGTCCATTTTTATTGGAGTTTGAGGAGTTGTAGTTAGCAAGCCTGAAATACTTCGGCAATCAAATCTTCTCCTCGACATGTTTGATGACTCCCAGATATGCTTCTTTAGTCACTTTTTTTACCTATTTAAGAAAAGAGAAGACACAGGATGTAACTTAAATGCAATTAAGAAAAAAAAAGATGTTATCTCAGGCAGACAGGATGTACATTATATTTTACAGCTCCAAATATAGCTATAAGATACAACCAAAGAAAGAAAGATTGATTTAAATAACACATTCTCTCTCTGCCTGCTTCTCTGCCTACTTGTGATCTCTCTGTCAAATAAATTTTTTAAAAATCTTTAAAAAAAAAGGTGGGGGGCGCCTGGGTGGCTCAGTGAGTTAAGCCTCTGCCTTCGGCTCAGGTAGTGATCTCAGGGTCCTGGGATCAAGTCCCACATTGGGTTCTCTGCTCAGCAGGAAGCCTGCTTCCCTCTCTGCCTGCTTCTCTGCCTATTTGTCATCTCTCTCTGTCAAATAAATTAAAAAAAAAAAATTTAAATAGCACATTCTACCCAGAAGGAAGGGGGGGGAGCACATGCATAAATTCTATTACCTCTATGGTACCTGAACTAACTTATTGATTTTATTTCAGAATAAAACTACTATAAAAATCCTCAAGACCTCCCAAATTCTTAGAAAATAGTTATAATTTTAATACAAGCAATCATTCAATTTCATTTTTAAACTCTCGTTCTTTAAAGTTATATCTTCACATAAGATTTTAACATAGCAAGGTAATGATTATTCATTTTAAATTTAATTTTACATAGCCAAATTTGGTAATGAATTCACATTTTGTGAGTTATGTTACTGACTTCTGAAAGACTACAAGAAATAGAACTTATTTAATTACCTACATTTCAATATTACCTACATTTCAATATTAAACTCAAGCTTTCTTAAGTCTTAAGAGTTTTTTTTTTTTTCGATAGAACCAAGCTCTATAACTTTGTTGGATAAGCTAATGACCATATACAAAGCCTTATTCTACACTTCTATATCTTGAACTTATATTTACCTGCAACTTTTTGATATTTACATGTATTCAGTTTTAACAACAAAACTACCATTTCATATTAATTGAATTCATTTAATTGTAGACTATGTATTTTATAATAGGACATCCTACTATGGGTATCTAATAAAAGATCCAGTATTAGTCTTCTAGCACCCTCTTTCAATAACCCCCTAGGGCTTCTGTTCTTTCTCTGCCACATCTTTTCTTCCACTTATTTCCTTGACATGTACTGTTCTTTATCTTCCTAAATTCAAATGACAACTATATTCAATTTAATAAGCAATGTGATAACAGTTTACTGTTTTCAGTTTCTATATTTTCTCGGTTTTATTCTTAGGCTGACAATTTTTTTCCTCTAAATCTGTTGATCTTTGGAGAAACAAAGACCTAACTAGTTTTGGTGCACATTTCTAGTAGTCTAAGGGTTTCAGTGTAGCATTCTGAAAAATGACATTTGGACCGAATCACAGCTGAGTCTGAATCCCATGTATCCATCACACAAGCTATGAGACCTTAACTAAATTATTTAACTTCAATACTGTTATGGACCAATTGTGTCCCTCCTCTCAAAATTCACATGTTGAAGTCCTAGACCCCAATATCTCAAAAGGTAACTGTATTTGGAGTTAGGGCCTTTAAAGCAGTGATTAAGTTAAAAATGAGGTCATTAGGGTTGGCCCAAATCCAACAGGACTGGCGTCTTTACAAAAAGTAATTAGGCCACAGAAACATACAGAAGGAAAACCAGGTGAAGACACAGGGAGAAGAAGGACATTCGCAAGCCACAGAGAAAGGCCTTAGAAGAAACCACTCCCGCCAACAGCATGATCCCAAATTGCTACTCTCCAGAATTATGGGAAAATGAATTTCTGTTGTTTAAGTCACCTGATCTGCAGTACTTTGTCATGGCTGTGTGGGAAACAAATATAGTTATTAAAAAAAAAGAAAGAAATATTTCAGATGTACAGGAAAGGATACAACTATCCCAATAAACACTTGCTTTTTCAATCTTATTGCTTTGTCATATTTCATTTAAATTAAAAATAAATAAGACAACATAGACACAGCTGAAGTTGGTCCCTTTATAGTCCCACTAGCACTAGATGGGAGAGTTTAAAACTTCTTTGCCAACATTTGTCCCTTTCAGGCTTTTAACTTTGGCTATTCTAGTGTGATGAAGGGAAATGAAACTTTGTGATTTACTTTGCATTTCTCTAATTACTACTGAGGAAAGCTTCAATTCTACTTCCTCTAAAGTCCGGATTATAATAGAATCTATCTTACACGGCTCTATGGATTAAGATTAAAACATGATGTGCTAATGTAGAATGACACTGGTACAGTGCTAATCATGAGAGTACATCATGATTTTTCAGTAAGTAAATATTGTTAATATTCTACCCAAAGATACTCTCTACACCGTCCTGGCTGTTGGTAAGAAGTTGTACTGTTTCCATAGACAAGATTCTCACCACAGGTTAGCTTAAACTCAACCCTTAAAATTCTGCCCTTTTTTGCTGTGTTTGATAAACTATTTATGTACTTTCTTAGATGTGATGGCATGCAATTACAATGGTCATATATTCCTCTCAGAAAAATCAAAATGGTTACCAATTTCTATGTTCAATCTATTTTTTTCCAGGTCATCTTTGGGTTTTGACAATTTTTTTCCATGCCTGCTTGTGATTGCATTTGTATTATACATACATATAGACAGAAATAAGAGATGTACCTATATCATGGATACAAATTGGGCTACATTCCCAACACTGTCCATCAATCAAGCCTTGGGAAATATAAGAAATACATGTCAAATTCAATCATAGAGGCAGAGTATAAGCTCTTGATTCTGAGATGTTCACTTCATCTAGATTCTAGAATCTGAGATCTTTATCTCATGTTGTAAAATACTAGCTACAAAGTGATCTATTCATAAGAACTCTAACAGAACTAGTTTTCTGAGTATTTTCTGCTCTCAAGTTCCCAAAAAGTCAATATGGATCTTAGATGTAGTGAAAGATTTACACTCAGTGAAATACGATTTATAATAATGAAAAAAACAAACTTGTTCAATGAACCCCAAAGTCCAAAACGTGTTTAAAGTACCTAAATAATAGGATACTATATACTCAAAAATCATGCTTTCAAAGACTGTTTTTTAACTCCTATAATATTAAGTGAAAAAAGGAAGACAAAAAAGTATATATACTATGATAATTTTGTGGCAAAAATATAAAAACAGAAGACTGGAAAACTAGGACAAAATGTTAACAGTGGTTATCTTTGAGTGGGGGATTATGGCAGTACTTAATCTTTCCCGGTATTTAAAGTATCTACACTAAGTAGATACTACTTTACTAATGGGCAAATAATTAGCAAATACCCTTGGATAAAAAAGATGGCTGTGAATATATATGACGAGACTCTGAATGCTGAAACTTACCCAGTTGCAACAGCAAAATATATCTCTTTACACATTAAGGGTTTACTTGGCTATAGGTTCAAGAGCCATTATTGCTCAATTTTTCTTAAGGCCTCAGAGTTTCCTGCATTTATATAGAGCAGATGGCATTCACTATCCAAATAATATGTCAGTTCTAATGCAGAGACCATATAAGCATTCAGAGTAAACACCAAACAAGAATTAATGCCTTGTTTAATACTGGATAGAAAAGACAATTTCACAAATTCTGAATTAATGTTATAGTTACAATTCTATATAATGAATAACAATTTTTAAGTTTAAAATATACACCTTTATTATGAGTATCCCTTGTGAGAATCTAGACTTATTCTGGGACCCCCTTCCCTCCCAAAATCTAAAATGTGATATCCAAATATACATATAAATATTGTTTTGTAATACCTATTATTCAGTTATGTTAGAATGAAAAAAAGCTGACCTTTATTTTATTTTATTTTATTTTTTAAGATTTTATTTATTTATTTGACCGATAGAGAGATCACAAGTAGGCAGAGAGGCAGGCAGAGAGAGAGGGGGGGGAAGCAGGCTCCCTGCTGAGCAGAGAGCCCGATGTGGGACTCGATCCCAGGACCCTGAGATCATGACCTGAGCCGAAGGCAGCGGCTTAACCCACTGAGCCACCCAGGCGCCCAAAGCTGACCTTTAAAGTATTGATAATAATAAAATAAATAGGGCCTTGTTAAATCAAGCTACTTGAGAATATTTCCTAACACTGAACATTGTCTTGTGTTTAATTTTTTACCCTAACAAATTTTCCTCCCCTTACATGTACTGTTGGTTACCATAATGCTGAATATATCCACAGGCATTTTTTATGACCCTAAATGTAGCTGAAAACAGCAGTGGGCAATCAGCAGTTCTTTTAAATACATGTTAATACAAAAATCAGTTTTTGAATTGTGATACATTTTACTCTAGCTGTGAATATGGTGAAATACCAGCTATGTCTCAGAATAAAGAGCAAGCACATTTCTGAAAACAGAACATTACACTTACCTACTTACTGTTAAAATAATGGTATTACAGACTGCTTAAGGCAGGCCTATAAGTAAGTTCATTTTCCTTCTATTTACTGAACCCGAACAAGTCACCACAGCCTAGATATTTTTCCATTCCTTCTCCTTTGGCCAATTTTACTTATAATGGAGCATGAATGTTACACTTTGTCCAAACCCTCCACAAACATCTGGTTGCCTGTCACATAAGATTTAACCCTTGGGTACATGAAGGTTATTATCAGTCAACCCTCTCCTCTGTGTATCTTCCTGAATTTCCAAACAATTTCTACAATTCCAGACCTTTTCTTTGTTTTCTACTACAATTCACATAACTGATTCTAAATTACCAATATGTCTCAATCTATTTGAAATTCATTTCATAACACTTTATTAGGCTATACTAATAAAATCTTAAGGGACTTAGTAGGTAAATGTGTTTGTGTGTGTGTATAGAGGTACATAATTATAGACATAATCAGGCACTAGAAACAGTAAGAGGGTACTAGAAGGCAAGATAAAATTAAGCTTCCAAGTATACAGTACCTCAAACTTATTCTCAAATATTTTTCCTGTATTAATTCCCATCACAATAATTATAATAAAAATTCAGATATGGATCAGTGAAGGAAGTAACAGAGGAAATGTTAGGCTTGATGTGGACCTTCACTTACTTGAAGGGAGACAGCAATGTGATGTGATTTGTAAGACACGGCAGTCCCTGTAAAACCTTTAAATAGCTCTATTTAAAAATATTTATCACAATATTCATTTTGAAGTTATCAATAAAAATATTTTACAGAAATAGGATATAGCGTATACAATATATGAAAACACCTAGAGAGTTAAACTGTCTGCTTTGATCGCTTCATTAGCTAGCCAGTATCTATAAACTAAAGCCCTACTGCATGACATACAAAAGGCTTTGAGGCCAGGTACACACCAGTTTCATTTCCTGCCACATTGTGTTTTTTTTTTTTTCCCCTCTATATCTCTGTTCTACTTTTCTGCCTGCAATGTTGCTTCTACTTTTCCTTAAATGGCTAAGTCTTCTCATACACCCTTCATATCTCAACAAAGAAGGTCACCTCACCCAGGAAGCTTTGCCTAAAACCCACAGGTTGGTTTAAATGCCTCTCCTTTACCTTTCAAACAGGAGGAACAGGAAGACCCTCAACATACTTCTTTACTTCAACATGTAACATGTTAGACTACAATTCTCTTTTTAGTGTCTAAAGGGCAACAACATTTGTTTTTGTGTCTAAACTCCTAACATGGTATCTGGCACCCGGTAGGAGTTTTTTTTAATGTTTTTTAATGTTTCATGAACTGAGTTATAAGAATTATGAAATACAGCAAAAGAGTTTTTAGGTGGATCTCATATCTTCAAAAGTTCAGCAAAATTTGAGGTTCATCTTGAAATTATAGTATTGGAGCTTCAAGCACCTTAGTCTCTGCTTAATCAATATTTGGCTAAATAAAATAAATGTTCTAAATTGCTATTAGAGAATTTCAGTTCTAAATGGGATAGCCATAAAGTCTAGAAATATGGATAATGTTATTTTATCATATATTGTAATGTAATACCAACAGACCATTTGTTTTGCATTTACCTGTCTTTCCAGACTAGGTGACCACCTGTTTTTATGTAAATAACAACTTCAGCTAAAAATATCAGTATTTTAAAAGCTATCTCATTCAAGAAATTCAGATATTTGTCCTGCTAAGGACTGACAAATCTACATGATCATGAAGTAAATTCAAAAAGCAATAGCAGGAGTCCCTGGGTGGCTCAGTGGGTTAAAGCCTCTGACTTCGGCTTAAGTCATGATCTCAGGGTCCTGGGATGGAGCCCCGCGTCGTCCTCGTCGGGCTCTCTGCTCAGCGGGGAGCCTGCTCCCCCCCCCTTCCTGCCTCTCTGTCTACTTGTGATCTCTGTCAAATAAATAAATAAAATCTTAAAAAAAAAAAAAAAGCAATAGCAAATGAAGAAAGGCACAAGACTGGGGAACCTGGGTGGCTCCGATGGTTAAGCATCTGCCTTCATCTCGGATCATGATCCCAGGGCCCTGGGGTCCAGTTCCCAGCTCAACAGGGAGTCAGTCTGCTTCTCCCTCTGCCTCTTCCCTGCTCATGCTCTCTCAAATGAATTAATAAAGTCTTTAAAAAAAAAAAAAAAAAGAAAGGCACAAGATTATAGGGAAACAACTTTGTATGTCAGCATTTTATAGCTACCAAGTTTTCCCTAGGAAACAGAGGAACTGGAGATTTATCTAGTATCCATCAATATAAGGAAAGAACTTTCTGGGAGTGTGGCAGAATAATCCATTTTTAGTCACTGAATAGAAATAAAGGTATTAGTGTGGAGATAAGGATGAAGATGATTTTCAATTTTCAGGAAGAGACTATATTCCTTCTACTAATTGTATTCTAAAACAAGTTTTGTTTGTTTGTTTGCTTCTAAAGATTGAATAGGAAGTCAAGAATTTAATTATTGGAAAATCACAAAAGGAAGCCAGGTAACTCACTCTAGCCCAACCAGTCAGTATATACAACCCAAGGGCTAAAGTTCCAGGTAACATCCCCAGGCCTAATTCTATGCCTTCCTTCAGAAGGAAAATTAAACCCTGTAGTTGTGAACCAGGATAGGAAAATGCTGAAAAACAGAAATATAGTGGACCAACAAACACACAGTGCTTGTCGTTCATCAGATGGAAAATTAAGTTTCTATTGTAAAATAAAGTACTGTTTACTGACTGCACTGCTGAAGTACTGTTGAACAAACAGTAGCCATTATAATGTAAAATGGGATATGATCCTTTAAGGATTTAAAGATGAAACTATCATCTCACTGTTAATATCAAGACTTTTAAATGCTTAAAGTATAACTATGCCTTCTTCGGGTGAAGAAGTTGCAAAGGGCCAGGGATGCACTGAAATACACATATAAATATTAAAAGAAACTGATTAATTTAGATGTTTAAAGTGGCATTGAAGTTCAAGGTTAAATGTTATTGGAAAAAAGGATAAATAAATCAAAGAAATTTTTTAAAACTTAACTACATAGGTCTTGAAAATTGCAACATTATCACATAAAAAATCTGTAACTTAATTTGTAAGCAAATTTGTTAATTGGAAGAGTCAAAGAAATATGCTTTGAAAATAATCTATCAGAATATAAACTACTTAATAATAAAATCATAGAATTTTGTCACCAATATGGTGGCAAACTAAAGCAACTAAAATACTTAAAGTTTTCCCAAGGGGAAACTGCAACTGTTAATGTTCCCCACAGAATGCAAAAGAATTCTTAAAAAGAAAAAAAAAAAACAAAAAACAAGGATCAAAATCCTTTAAAAGCAGTAAATCTAAGAGCACTGTTCTTAGCTGCAAATTTTGTATACAGGAAATATGCACTACAATATATTATACATGCAATTTTGAGACAATTTTAGGATTTAGTGAAAGTGTTAGGAATTGCTTTCCTTGATTCATGGATTTTAAATTAGGTCTCTTGAGTACAACACATGTTTGATAAGGATGGTCTCTCATAATAATTAAACAGATTCAAAACAAAGTTTTTAAAATATGTTAAGTATTTACTTAACACCAGTAAAGCACTGCCAACGCAAGCTTAAACATAAAATTGATTAGAAACATGCCATAAAATGCTTGTGTCTTGGGGCGCCTGGGTGGCTCAGTGGGTTGGGCCAATGCCTTCGGCTCAGGTCCTGATATCAGGGTCCTGGGATCCAGCCCTGCATCGGGCTCTTTCCTCAGCAGGGGGCCTGCTTCTCACCCCCTCTCTGCCTGCTGCTCTGCCTACCTGTGATCTCGTTCTCTCTGTGTCAAATGGGTAAATAAAATCTTTAAAAAAAAAATGCTTGTGTCTTCTTCAGATTTGTTATTAATGTGCTGACACGGTGATCAGTTAGTCAATTAGTTTCCTAAAAACTGACTCTGTCTTAACCAAACTGGAATTCGCTACTCAGAGTACAAGAGCAACTACAGCCATTCTGTCCACACACACAAAAGATATACTTTTAAATCACTACACAAGTTTTACTTTTAAAACTTAAGTATATTGCCATGTAAATATATTTCCCTTCAATTTTAGCCCCATAGTTTAGTAAATGATCTAAAATGCATACTATGTATCTCAAAAATAAAACTTTTCATAACTCCACTTATTAAAGTGTCAGAAAATTTAAAGAAAATGAAACATCTCACAGAAGGATGAATGGGGAAGAGAGGTCTTAAATTAGGGCACTGTTTGGACCAACTTTTCCAAAAACACAAAGTTCTGTGGTGATGTTATTTAATAAAAACGGTAGAGGTAGCTGAAAACGACTTCTGGACGGTTCACGGTACACCAGTAAAACAGCGCATCAATGAGGGGGAAAAGGCGCAGGTGTACTACCCGGTCCTCTAATAAGCCGGCGCGGGTGGGCTCCTCCCGCGCGGTCACGGACGCGCGCCCCGCTCTCGGGTCCCCCCGGCCGGCCACGCGCCCGCGTCTCCGAGACGGCACTTAAAGGGGCCGCGCCGGAGCGAACGTCGCCGCGGGTACCAGAGGGAAACCTGACGCCGGCAACACCGCGGCTGTGACACACACACCTGACATTATGAACTTGGGCCAGCATGGGGTCGCATTTTTTAAGTGTGTCTTTCCTTCTTGGGTTTAATTCGCGCGTCTGTGTCCGAGGGTCCCCCGGCCCATCGCCGACGGAGGGGGGCCCCCGCCGGCTCGGCCTCCGCTTGTCCCGCTGAGGAATCCACACGCGGCGCCTCCCGCGCGGTGGAAGAGCCGCGTGAACGTCCACACGGTCACCACGGCGCTGCGTCGTTCCAGGGCGGCTCGGGCGCACCGAGGGGATTTACTCGGCGTCCAAAGCACATCGGATCGCTGAAATTTACCGAACTGAACTGCGTCCTCTCTCCTCAGGGGCTTTACGACGCGTTCACAAGCCGTGACTGAACAGGCCCCACACGACGAGCCCCCACTTTCTGGGGACCGAAGGCAGCTGCGAGCGGGGCGCGCCCACCCGTCCAGACGGGAACTCGTCCCGCGGCCACGCCACAGCGGGGCACCAGGGAGGGTCAGGAAGGGCCACATCCACGCGACGTGGAGGGGGCGCGGGCCAGCCACGCGCGACCGGAGCCCCCGCGGGACGCGACCGGGGGAGACGCCGGGCCGGGCTGGCGACGGCGCGCGCACACGCGCACACACACGCACACGCGCGCACGGCCACGCGCCCCCACTGAGCCGGGCAGGGAGGACCACCGCACGCCCCAGCCCCGAACCCCCGCGAACCAGCGAGGCCGGACTCCAGCCCGGGAGCGGAAGGCAGCGGGGCAGCCGGGCCAGCCGGGCCGCCTGACGGGCAGCGGAGTCCGAGTCCGAGTCCGCCTCCATCGGGCCGGGGATCCGGGTTCTGAGGAGCCCCCGAATCCGCCCACGCGGCCGGCATCCCTCCTCCGGACCTCTCCCACGTTAGGGGTCGGGGGTCCCCGTACCCACGAGAAAGGGGGCGGGCTCAGGGATTCAGAGTCGCAGCCCCGAGCCCACCCACCAGCCGCGGCAGGACCGCGGTCGCGCGAAGCGAGAGACACTGACCGCTCGGGCCGCAGCAGGTCCTCTCGGGGCTGCCCCCTCCAAGGGGGCTCCCGTCCCGCCCCGCGCCGGTGGCCACCACACGACTCGTTCTCCAGCTCTAGCCCAGTGAGGCGCCAGGTAGCTCCGAGCGTGGCAGGACCCACTTTTACTCTTCTGGACAACGGCCAGCAGCGTGACCTGTTCCCCTGTGAGGTGGCTCCCGGCGACGGCAGGGCAGACGCCGACCGGGGCTTACAGTTGAGGTTTGAAAAGTGCAGCCGCGTTGCGGGGCCGTGCTGTAAGCCAGACCCCACCCCCTAGGCCGGGAGGGCCAATCCGAGCGCGCCCAGAGGGCGGGGCTGTCACGTGACGGCGGGGGCGGGGCGCCGACCGCGGCGCGTGCTGAGGGGCGGGCTCGGGGGGCGGCGCCCCGAGCGGTGGGAGGGTGTGGCGGGTGCGGCCGGAGGCTGGGCGCGGCGGCGGGGCAGGGGGGGCACAGGGGTCAGCGCGGCGAGCGAGGGGTGAGGCGGGCGCTCGCTGCCGGGGTTGAGCGCCCGGCTGCAACTTCGACAGCGCGCACCGTCCCCCGCCTTCGGAGTGGGCAGTCCGCGGGGCGTGAGTGTGTGCAGACTGGAAAGAGGAAGCAGCAAAGTCAGTCCCAGCGGCCCACGGGTTCCCGGACCTCTGGACCCACGGAAGCGGGGCTTTCTGACTCTTCCTGGCCATCTCGCCCGTGACTGGCACCGCCCGAGAGCGGAGACGCGGTCGGCTCCCACCTGGCAAGCATCCGCACCGCTTGGGGACTTCTGGCGCCCGAGCCCCCCGCGCTCGCTCGAGGAAGCGGAGGGCGTCCCGAGCCGGGCCCGCGGCCGCGGAAGGCGAGTCTGAGGAGGACGACGCCGGGTTTCCACCCGGGGCGCCCGAGGGAGAGAGAGCCGCCGCCGCGCAGGGCCCGTCGTCCTCGAAGAGCGTGAAAAGGTGGCAAGTGCTGTGCAAGACGCAATTGGATTTTTCGAAAAATATGTATAATCTAGGAATGGTCGCCGAGTATCTTTACAGTAACTGTAGGAGATTACTCGGAAAACGTACTGGGAGAGAAAAAGTTCTCTTTCAAAAGGCTGTAACACTCAGGCAACTTTTATTTACTTATTTAAGATTTATTTGTTCTAGAGAAAGTGTGTGAGCGTGAGAAGGGGCAGGAGGCGGAAAGCCAGAATTCTGCAGCAGACGCCCCGCGGGGTGCTGGGCCTGAGCCCAACGTGGGGCTCATCCAAGGATCCTGAGATCATGACCTGAGACAGAATCAAGAGTCAGCTGCCCAGGGGCCCCCGGTCAACATTAAAAGAGGAGGTTTTCCTGTTCTATCCCAGGAAGCCAAGCAAATTCCCATGAAGCCATCTGTTAACTCTTTCGTACTGTAGTTTTCTAAGATAAATGCATAAAATGCCTTAAAATCATTTAATGAAGTCTGCTTGTTTTTACTTGACTGATTCATCCCAATTTAATGTGTCACTTGGAGAATACTGCTTACATCTATCAAGTTTCTTGCTGCTAACAACTGAACTGACTAGAGAGGTCTACGGTCAGCGCGGAAACAAACAAACAAACAGCCGCAGGCTGCGATGGACTTTTCAGCTATCATCATCTAAGAGTTCACAGACCAATAAGACTGTTCCCATTTATCTTTTATGAATACTGGGGTGGCATCCCAGAGGTCTCCGTACCAGCACTGGAACGCGTAATCTCCGGGAATCACAAATATCATCATAATGATTTGGGGCTGTGTGCGTGCAGGGGTGCGCATGCGTGTGTGTGTGTGTAATGCTAGACCTCATCAGTTACAACATTTGATCAATTGCCAGCTCTTAATCTCTATACACTCAATCTGCTTTCTTCTCTGTCACCAGCCCAGTCCCATATCACTTCACACCTAGAGGCGGACTGTCCTCCATCAATGCTTTAAACCAACCCTCCTTACTCACAAGCCCTGGGCTCTAACCATCAGCTTCTAGAGGATCTTTTCATATCTTGCATTTCCTGCCCCTGCCTTGCCTCCAGATTTTCACCATCCTCCTCATCCGCACCTGTTCACCAATTTCCAGCTATAAGAAAGCTATCCTCTCCAGAAATCAGAAACCTGCTGATTTCTCCTTTCCACTCTCAGCCTTATCACCTCTTTGCCTTACATTGCTTAGTACAGGGCTCACACTGTATTTTTTCCATATGTTTCTTTTATGCCCCTAAATAGATTCTTAACCCTTGTGCCTGATGTCAGATTTGCCAGCTAGGATTTAGCACATTATCCCAAGGAGATTCAACTACACTTGCTTGGCCTCAGGCACTGTGGTTCAAGGAACAGGGACTTCCTGGTGTTGAGAAGTGGGCTGTACCATCTGTGGCCTTACAATAAAATTCAGGAGTCAGTTATGTCCCTCCACCCAATCGCATTTCCTAAAGTCATTCTTAGCCTTATCAAAGATGCATGTTTTGTTCTCATTCCTTTGAGTAGAAAATCGTCGTGTGACCTAATGGTCATTTTGTGGGCATTGCGCCTGACCACACAGTTCATTAAATTGATCCTCAGATGCCACATACTGACCAAGGATGGCGGTTGCTATGGGCTCTGTGCCTGCCAAACCCGTATGTTGAAGTCCTAACCCCCAGTACCTCAGAATGTGACTGTATTTGGAGATCAGGCCTCTAGAGAGATAATTAAGGTAAAATTAGATTATACAGGTGAGAGGTAATCCAGGATGAAGAGATTACACCATCAACAAAATGAAAAGGCAACCTATTGAAATGGGAGGAAAATCTGTAAATCATGTGTCTGGCAAGGTGTTAACATCAAAATATGTGAAGAGCTCGCACAACCTCATAACAAAAAACAATCTGATTTTAAAATGAGCAGTAGATCTGAATATTTTCTCAAAGAAGTCATACATGTGGCTAACAGGTAAATGAAAAGACGCTCAATATCACTAATCATCAGGGAAATGTAAATAAATCAAAACCATAATGAGATGTCACCTCATGCCAGTCAGAATGGTGATTATCAAAAAGACAAAAAAAGAGCAAGTGTTGGCAAAGATGTGGGGGACAGGGGAACCTGTGTGCACTATGTAAATTGGTACAGCCACTATGGAAGAGTATGGAGGATCCTCAAAAACTTAAAATATGACTACTATATGATCCAGTAATTCTACTTCTGAGTATTTATCCAAAGAAAACAAAAACATCAACTCACAGGATATATCCACTCCCGTGTTCACTGCAGCATTATCTCCAGTAGCCAAGATATGGAAACAACCTAAGTGTCCATCAGTGGATGAATGGTTAAAGAAATTGTGGTACATATACAGCGTAATACAATTCGGTCATAAAAAAGGAATAAAATCTTGCCATTTCCACAATATAGATGGACCTCAAGTTGAAATAAAAGCAAAGTGAAATAAGACAGAGAAAAAAAAGTACCCTATGACCTCACTTATACGTGGAATTAAAAGCAAAATAGAACACAAAACCAAGCTCAGAGATAAACAACAGATTGGTGGTTTCCAGAGACGAGGGGTGGAGGGGGTCAAAGGTAGAAGCTCCTACTTATAAAATAATTAAGTCACGGAGATACAGTGTACGGCATCATGAGTATAGTTAATAATACTGTATTGCACATATGAAAGGTGCTAAGAAAATAGGTCTTAAAAGCGCTCATCACTAGGAGAACAATGGATTGGTAACTATGTAGGGGGACAGATGGAAACGAGACATACTGCGGTGATTATTTTGCAAAGTACAAAACATCAAATCTTTATGTTGTATACCCGAAACTACTGTAACATTACCTGTCAGCCATGTCTCGCTTTAAAGAATAATTCTAAAAAGAGAGATTACAACACAGCCCGAGGGAGGACCCAGTGAGGAAAACAATGAGAAGGCAGTCACCTGCGAGCGGAGGAGAGAGACCTCAGAAGAAACCAAACATGCTGACATCTTGATCTTGGACTTGCAGCTGCGGGACTTGAGAAAATCGTCTTCTGTCGCGCGGGCCATCCATTCTGAGCGCTGGCAGGCTGATACCGCCGTCCTGCCCAGTCGCTGCAGGTGAAGCACCGTCCGTGACCAGGCGTGGGGGTCCTTTCTGTTCCTGCCACGATATTCGCCACACTGTGCCCGGGAAAGTGACCTCCCCCATCACACCAGGCTCATCACCAGAAGCTGAACACAGAGTGACCGGGGATATCTGGACTTAGCCTCCCTGATCGCACAGGTATCGCCTCCAGACGCCGAGGAGGTGGAATTTTACACGGGGAAGAAGGCCCGGATTTAAAACTCCTGCCGTGGACGTAAGCTCTTTCTGAAGAAAGCCTTACTGGTTATCACTGTGTCAAGACCCTATAGTTCAATCCATGTGGCAAGAACCAGATAGACGCTACTCCCTGTCTCCCAACTGGATAAACCAGAAAATTGTGGCCAGGCTAAAGGCGGCCAGACACAATGGGGGGGGGGGCAAGAACCTCTGAAGGGGCTTGGCTCGAACCTGCACCCAACAGGGGGACTCGGGCTGCATGCACACAGACTGGTCCACATGGAGGGAGGAGTGCTGGGCAAGTCACACTGCGTTAGCCATGGTGCCTACAGCCCATCCCAGTCTGGGAAGCACTGGGGACCGCAGAGTCCTCACGTACCCCGGCTCTCTTAAACCCTGTTAGCAAAGGTAATTGGGGCAAGTCTTTCCTGATGAGAGTAATGAGTCAGACTGGTACAGAGTGATACTATTCTTTTCCTTAAAGGGTGATACTAGGCTTTTCTCCAAAGCACCTATGACTGATGATCTAGGTTGCCATTCAGACCACCCACCACGCCACAGTTGATAGAGTATAAACTCCCAAAACCATCAAAAAATAAACATTGTGCAAGCTGCATATGTCATTTTAAATGTTCTAGTAGTTACATTTTCAAAGTAAGATAAATGGGTGAAATTAATTGTAATACTATATTTCACTTAACCCAGTATATCCAAAATATTGTCGTGTCAATATGTAATCAATATGACATTATTTTTAAAAAAGATTTTATTTATTTATTTGACACAGAGAGAGAATATAAGCAAGGGGAGGGGAGAGGGAGAAGCAGGCTCCCCACTGAGCAAGGAGTCTGATGTGGGGCTCATTCCCAGGACCCTGAGGTCATGAACTGAGCTAAAGGCAGATGCTTAACCGACTGAGCCACCCAGGTGCCCCTCAATATGAACTTATTAATGAGATATTTTACACCCTTTTTTCTTTCATATTGTCTTAAATCTGGTGTATTTCACACCACACATTCCAATTTGCATATGAAATTTTCATTGGAAACACTGTATTTAGATTGCACAAAATTTACTGTTGAAAAAAGAAAAATCACATCTGGATGTTGTTTCACACACAAAGTTTTCAGTAACTGAATGCAGTATCGGTTTCCTAATTCAACGTGAACCAAAATGAATAGAAGAGCAGCCACGTTTCAAGTGTTCCGTGACCACATGTGGTTGGTGGCTACTGCATTGGACAGCCCAGGTCCAGGGGGCTAGACATGTGCCTTCCGACTGCTTCTACACAAATCGTCTAATGGGGTGCTGGGCACACTGGAGGTGCTCGATAACTCTTAGCATCGGGCAGTGGGAAACTTCAAAAATCCCTAAGACTCAGTAGCCCAGTTGTCTTGTTTTAGAAGGGAGACAAGCCAGAATGAGAGAAGTTAATGGGCCAGCAGAGGAGCACACAAATGAACTAGTTGGTGAGTATCTGGATAAGAATTGAGGTCTCCTGATCCTTAATCCCAAGGTCTTTCTATGTCATTGCCAGCCATACTTCGGGGGGGGTAAAAAACCCAGATTTTAAAATGTATTTGAATAATCCCTTGAATGACGTGGGCAAAGAAATACTTATATCCAAGTTGTGGTGGCTAAGCTGATAAAGGCAGTGTGTTCTAGACTACCTAAGGGCCCCTTCCACTCCATCTGGGGTCTAGGTGGTTTAATCTGCCAGTCCCTCTTACCTTGGCCTGTCACCGCTTGGAGCTGCCTCACTGCACATCCGTCTGTCTTGCCCTCCCGCAGAGCATCCGGCCACATTTTCTGGTCCTGCAGCTGTCCTCTGCCAGCTGCCTACCACAATTCGCTTAATGTTGTGCTTCAGAGAATCCTTTATATTTGCAAGTCAAAGCATTCAGTAGAAGCTGCAGCAAAGTTGGAGAAGAGCTGCTACCCTCCAGCCATGACCAGAACCCTGAGGTCCTGCCTCCTGGTAGCTTCGAGAGGGAGAGGATGTGGCATCAGGCAGATCTGCATTCGTGTCTCAGTTCTGCTGTTCCCGTCGTGTGACTTTGGGCAACCCTCAGTTTCCTCATCTGTAAAATGAGGATAATAATAATAGCTACTTCTGTGAGATTTAAGTACAATAGTGCACGTGGAACCCGTTGCTGGACAAGGATACGCCCTCTGTTCATGAGAGGTTGTTATTTTGCAGGGTCTGGGTTATGTATATTTGGAGGGTTACGTAAACTTGGCTCACTGCAGCATCTTGTGACTAGCAAAATGCTTGAGACATAGTAGATCCCAAATGAATGTCTGTCTAATGACTTTATAAGATACTTATGGTCTCTCTCTCCTCTTAGGATTGATGCTAAGAGAAATGTTTGGGGGTGTGTGATAAAGTCACTGATAAGGAAAGAGGAGAGGGAGGTGGCTGCTTCCGCCTTCAGCATCCTCCTGGTGGAGGCACCCAGGTTCAAAATGAAGCTCTGGGATCAACAAATGTTGATGTCCAGGGCTGTGCACGATAAAGGAATTAGAGTCGCTCGTGTCTAAAAGGAAGTAGACATTGTGTAGAACAAAGAAATAAATGTAGGGTGTAAAATCATGACTTATTTGATTTGAGTAGACAAATGCCTACTAGTTCTCCCCCTAAAGTCTCCTTTCTTTCTATTCTCCTAGGAAACCTCCTCTACCAATGGCATATTCCATCAACCATGACCTGATGTTCCATTCCCCAGGCAAATAGTAAAGCTTC